>JAKFQP010000737.1:0-35390 GCA_023375905.1 Nycticorax nycticorax | reverse complement strand
TTATACACAGCAGCTCTAATACGGGATAGATCATGACAGCGCCATGGCCACCGGTCGCTCCAGCAAGGGCTGACCCCGTCTCAGCTGCTCCTGCGGGTGGAAGGGTCCGCACACCTGAATCAAGGTTTGGAAAGTGGCTGCTATTTAAGAAAAAAAGAAAAAAAGGCTGGGAAGTTTGGAGACAGATGGTGAAAGATGGCTTGAAAAGACTAGTATTGGTGTAGTCTACAGAGGGGAACACAATAAAAATAGCAAAGGGAAAGGAATAAATAAAAGTCAGGCGTTCTACTGCGTAGTCCTGGTAATAGATCCAGAGCTGTTAATAATAAAGTGAATGGCGCTGCACTTACTTTGTTAAATGGAGGTGTTCTTTAAACAAACCGCAAATGATTTTTGGAATCTGCTATGAGTTACGAACCTTAGCAGAGCTTTAGAAAAGAATGAATCTTCTAAAAAGGATAAGGAGAAAGACACAAGTGTTAAAGGTTAACTCAAAAGTTTAGAACACTTACATACCAGATGTACTTTGTAAATAAGGAGAGGAACATTTAATCATCTGTAATCAGAAGAATGTATAGTTAGCATTCTTAGAACAAGGGCATCCTGGAGCAAGTAGGCCTGGAAAGGACAGATAATCAAGATGTTTTAAAACATCCAAAACTTGGCAAGGAAGCTCAAGGTCCGTGTATGCTTAACTGAACTATTGGCATTATAATACTAAAAATCACACCCCCAGGTCAAAAGACCCTTGCCCAGGTGAAGCCTCTTCCTCACAGGACACGCGTAGTACAACGAAAGGACGCTGTAGTTTTAAGTGTATGCGAGGCTCGCGGGAACCAATAAGAAAAGAAAGTGATTAAGCGTGATTGCAAAATAAGTGATAACTGTTGCTCCGAGTGTATAAAATGCTGCTGCGTGTTAACCCGGGGTGCTTGATCTGTGGGAAACCACCTCGCACCCAGGATTGCGCAAACCTGAAATAAATAAGCAATGTCTCTCCTGAGTGTGTGACAATTGACTTACTGCACACCAGGCCACAAATCCGCTTTTCGGACAACACGAGCTATGTCATGTTACTTGGAATATAATTAAAATACCATCCGTAGAGTTTACTACCTAAGTCCAGATGCACCAGAGGTAAAACCATTTTGCTGAAATCTGATCCCTACTTAATTAATATAGCACACAAGTTGTTCGGCTTTTTTCTCAGGCTAAAACCCATTGAAAATAATGAAAAGGGTCCAGATGACTACCAAACACGGGATTAGACCTAATGAGTTCATAAACTCTGAAATGAGGCTCCATGGAAAGTGAGATTTCAAACAACTCCGTTTCCCGTTACAAGCAGGAACCTCGTTTCTTGTCCTTAGAGTACATATTCACACATTCATCCCCAAAATGAGATTGCCGCCCTGCAACATTATCACTTCATTACGAAGCCGTTATCGTGACAAAAAAATTGCTTGTTCACAATTTATTTGTTTGTAAGAGAGGTAGCTACATAAGACTGGTCATTTCCACATCTTGTATGTAAGGGGATGTAACTGTTGTCCGATGAAGGAAGCATGAGTGTTGTCAGTTTATGTAGCAATTATAATCCAAAAGCAAAGCTTCGGTCAGAAAAAACAGTTGCTGCTCATGCAAAAACTGTTAGGAGGTAAATACGAACAACGTATCACGATTCAGAGCAGCGGCATCCGTGTCAGTTCAGATGGCTGGCGTTCCTGCAGGAGCCCGTCCCTGCACCCATCTCTCTGGCTCTTTCACTCTTGGCCTCCCCCCCCATTTTGGCTGCCTCCTCAGCAGCTCTGGGGTTGGGGTTTTGTCAAATGCCTGTGAAAGCATTATGAGTTTTGTGCTCCAGACAGGCAGTAATTAATTCACTTCAGATTTGGCACTTTTCCTCCGGCAGTTGGCCCAGTGGGTAGCTCCCAGAGCAAGGCAGAGCCCCCAAGAGCCCAGCAGGGCTGGGCAGAGCTCAGCTCTGCTCCTCCACCCGCTGCTGCCAGCCTGAGGCGATGCCTCCAGCACCCAACATCCCACAGTGTCCATACAGTTGACAAAAAGAAAAGCTTTGACTAGACCTCATCTTATTTAAGGGCCAAGCTGTAAACATACGAGAGAGGGTGATTGCTTTTCCTGCAGCTTTAGTACTTCCATTATTTTTTTGGGTTTCCCTTCTACCTTGGTCATCTCCGCTCCTTTCCCATTGTCCCTCTCCCCTTACCCCCACTGACAGCAGAAGGCAGAGCATTGACAGCAGGAGATTTTTTAATTTAGCTTAGATGCTAGCTAGAGTTCAAAAAACCCATTTCTTAATTAATGGTTTTCTCAACTCTTTTTAATTAATAGTTTTCAATTTCCCTCTTTTGCTGGCAGAGGGATCCCTCCTTCTCGCTGAAGACATTTTGCAACATGTTTCGCTCTGAATTTGTTTTGTTTGCGGCACGATGAGGGCCCGGGTGGCATGACTGGCGGTGTGAATGCTGCCATTGTGTTTTTGTCACCCCGCATTGTGTACCGACTCGCTCTTCCATCTGCTAACGCCCAGCAATAATATGCGTACGCGGAAATGGGGAAGAAGAACAAGCGGCCGGTGGCCATCCTCAAAATAACGCAGTAACGGTGGCTGTGGTGGGTGTTTACAGTAAGCAAAGATTGTTTTATCTTCAGCTACGAGATGACTTCTGTGTTGGTAGGCCAGAGAGATTGGCTGACAGGGGTTGATGCTACTTTAACAGGAACCAGACACACGCAAAAGAAGGAAGATCCAGCCCTGGTTGCCTTTGGTTGCATCCGTCTAATTCTGACTCGCGCTATTGACTCACAGGGCTGCCGGCTATTTTTAGAGGTGTGATACGAATGTGATCCTAGAGCTGTGAAACAGATGACAAAATCCCGTTGCTCAAGTGCGAAGCGGATTCTTCCAAAGATAAGGCCGAGCGAGGCTTGGGGGAATCCATCGGCAGCTGCTCCGGAGCCCGGCAGAGCACCAGGCAACGGTGTGCACTAGAAAAAAATAAATTTTTAATGTGCTTTTTATATCGTTTGACCGAATTACGCATCCCAGAATGCCTCAGGATAAACTTTGGGAAGGTAACAGGCCCTCAGCAAGGTCCCTCTGCACAGGAGGCACCAGATGGGTTTGCGTGGCTGCAGGCTGCGGCAGTTTTGCTCATTCTCTCCAAAATCATGGAAAAAAACCCAAAACCCTGGAGCGCTCACTGGAGCAACCGCCCAGAGACCAGGGCCGCCTCAGCTATAGGGAAGGGTGCATCAGCCCTGAGGGTCACGTCAGCCGTGCCGGGCTTCGGAGCACTCCCCGGAACAGCCCAGACCCTCCCCCCGCGGCCCAGAGCTGAGGAAAAAGGGGGAAAAAACCCTCATTTTCCTGTTCAAATCGGGAGGGGGGCGCCCTGCAGTGCCGCCTGCAGGCCGCCAGGCGGCGCCATACCCGCCCGCCGCGCCACGCCCCCCCTCCCCCGCCCCGGCCTGACGTGACGTCGTCGCAGAGCGCCACGTCCGGCGCGGTCGGCGGGGCGGGGCGGGACGGGCGCGCCCGCCCAGCGAGCCAATGGGGTGTGGGCGCGCGTGCGCGGCTGATCGGCGCCGGGCGCGCGTCGCGGGCTGAGGCGGAGGGAGGGGGTAAGATGGCGGCGCCCGTCCTGCTGCGAGTGTCGGTGCCGCGCTGGGAGCGGGTGGCCCGCTCCGTGGTGTGCGCGGCCGGCATCCTGCTCTCCCTCTACGCCTGCCACCTGGAGCGGGAGAAGGGCCGCGATCTCCACTACCAGGCCCTGTGCGACCTCAGCGAGCGGGTCCGCTGCTCCGCCGCCATCACCTCCAGGTGAGGCGGGGATGGGACCCGCCGCCGCCTCAGGCCGCCGCGGGGGGAAGGGGCTGGGGGCACGGGGAGCGGTGGGGCCGGGCCCCAGAGCGCTGCCTCCGGTGCCTCGGGGGCTAAGGCGGGACCTGCTGGGGATCCGTCCCGGCTCTCTGAGGGGGGCGGCGGCGGGCTTGGCCGAGCGTGCGGGCGGCAGGAGACTGCGGCTGCGGGCCGGGGCCCGTCCCGCGGAGGGCTTGCCTGAGGCGCAGAGGGGCCTGGGCAGCTGGGCCTGTGCTGGGGGCCGCGGGGCCGGCAGGCCGAGGAGGGGGGTGTCGGGGCTCCCGGCTGGGGCAGCCCCTTCACTGGAGGGCTGGTGGGAACGGCTGGCTGTGGGGATCAGCACGGGCTGGAGGGCGAGGCAGCCGCAATTTCTGTGTTGCAATCGATGGCAATTAGCTAGAGTGACAGGCATTTTAGTGGCAAATGCACGCTGGAATAAAAGGCTGTAGGTGTGACTAGTGGTTGAGGCCAACATAAACATGTCCAATTGTAGATGATTGGGTTTGGGTGGTTTTAATTGGGAGTATCTGAATTGCTTTTTCATTATAATGTTACCTGGCAGCACAGAAGATTGTCTTCATGATACAGAGAAAGTGCTTAACTTGAAAGAGATTTATATGCCTCAGCAGCAAAAGCCCAGTCCAAATCTTGATTTATTTTACAGGTTTCCTGTCAGTAATTACTTTAGGAGTTGTTTTCCAAAGGGCAATTGTTCTTGTTTCTGTTACGAGAGTCGATACATAAATTTTAATATGCTGCTAGCTTGACTTGCCAAGTAACTAGTTGATTGATTTACAATAGTGAAAAGACTTAACCTGCTGTATAGTTATAAGTGCTACCAGTATAAACATGCTGCAGAAAGTACTTTCAGGTGTGATTTAGATAAGAAACTCTTCAAAGAGCATGTTCTCAAGTATTTCAACTAAAGAAGTAAGATGATTTGTCAGCAATCTCAAAACAGCTCTGTGCATATATATGTGTGTGTATTTATATATAGGCATATAAAGACATATGCAAAGGTATCTACCAGTAAGGAGCTGGGAAGGGGAGGGGTTTGGTTCTTCGGCAAACGTATATATTAACTGCTTTTTTTTAATGAGAGTTTTGTTACTATCATGTTAGTGCCTTCAGCTGAGTACTTGAGAAATTCCCTCCTCCCCCTGTGTAACCTGCATAAAAGCTGTCAGTTTTTACAAAGGTACTTGCTGTATTATCATAACAAGCCAAGGGGGGAGAATATGCCCATACTCTGTCAAGGTGGAGGCTGGTTAAACTGCTTAGGCAAAGCATACAGGGAACTCTTATTCTTAAAACCTCTTCTGTGGTGACAGGAGTGGGATTGTGTTATGTTACAAAGAGATGTGTATCTGCAGATGCCTGAAAGGAGGCTCTTGTGATTGAATGAGGACTTTAACTCTGTCTGTCATCAGATGATCTTTAGTTTGTGCTTTTTCATGTCTCTATTTGAGAAGCATCCTGAAATGAGAAGTTTCAATCTAAACGGGAAGAAGACTTCAGTAAACTTGACAGATAACTTAAACTTGTAAATTAAAATTATGCATAGGATACTGAGATTAAACCACGTGAGTATCACCAGTAATCTAAAATTTAACACAGCTGTAGAGGTAAAAAGAGAATAACACTGATTTAAGTCCCTAAGGAGCCTCCGTAGTAGCCTATTTTTGAATAGAATTTGTCTTTCAGTACCTTTTTGTTGTTAGCTATTGAGATAGGGAATTTGAAGGAATAGTTTTAATGCATGTTTACTAAATGCTTTGAAGAAGTAAAATAATTCCAATTATTTCTTTAGGTATTTCTAATTATGGAATAATGCTTGGTAATTATAGTGTCCATGAGTAGTGCTGCAGCTGAAATGTTGAGTATGCCATGGTAAGACCTGTAAATACTTTACTGCAGGTATTCTGTATAATAATACAAACAACTAGGGATAAAATCAACTAAAATCTCACTAGCAGTTGCTAGGAGAATCATGCTTGAAGACTGAAGTATTGCAAATGTCAGGATAGCTCGTGATAATTACAGCAGGTGGTAAAAGGAGTTTGTGGAAAAGGATTGTGCGAGTTCTGCTCAGTCAAACCATATTTGGAGAAGAATGTGCTTTCAAGGCTGTACAGGACACAGACAAAAAAGGAGTATTGCTTTAAAACCAAGACAAGAGTGCAAGCTATTAAACTTTGAAGTAAGAATAACATTGAAAGAAATTAATCTTATTTTCCATGTTGCCACAGCTCCCTATCCATCAGTCGTTCTCTCTCCCTCCCTCCAATTGAACATTCCTTGTTACTACCACATGTCACCAAAGTTTCTCTGAAACTTGATTTCTAATACTACTATTAAGATTTCGCCAAAATAGCAGAGTTTCAATTATGGCGTTCCAGTATTTTCACATGTAATGCAGATTTAACTTTCAACCATTTCTTTTCTCATTAAGCTATTACATTGGCAATCACAAATTATATTAGCTAATTAGCAGAGTTGACTCTACAGAGTTAAATGGGTGACAAACTTGTACTTTGTGGCTTTTACTGGCTTCTAGAGTGTCCGTTTGGTTGTGTGACTTTTTATTTAAGCTTTTTATTTAAGCTAAATTTACTAATGGAACTTGAAACATAACGATCTCCACATTTCAAGTGTTGACTCTAGCAGTGGACTGAACTTTGAAAAGCACATCATGATGTTGGGATTCATTTTAACTGTGTAGAATAATTAGAATGAATTTGCATGTTTTTCCCTGAGCTGAGTTACTTTGGAACTGAGTTCTGGTCTTTGGGGAGGATTTTTTTTCCACTAATAAGCTGTTAGTATTTCCAAGTCTTGTTTTTAAGCCAAATCTGGTATTGGCGCAACAATGAGAACAGAAATGTTGTAAAGATTACCAGCATGCAGAGGGAGGAGCACGGAAAATCTTTTATCAGAGACTGACTCACCCAGAAGATTATGTTGGAAAGATACCTTCCTAGTATTCCTTATTCGAAATATTAATGGTCAGCATATTTGAAGCTTTTATCATGGGTAAAGTTCATGAAATAGTTTAAAAAGAAAAACAGCTAAGGACTGTATAATAAGGGAAGGTATTAGGGAAATACCTAATTAGGGAAATACCTAATGCTTTCATTTGGCAATTGCTGTAGATGTTTTAAGTGAATTGCTGTCTTGTATTTGAGAATAATTAAGTGGCAAGAATGGCTTTATTTATAATGAAACTGGCTAACAGCAGTTCCTGAAGAATATTTTTTGTTTTGCTATTACAATAGTTTCACAGAGGGAATTAAACTAATAGATGAGTTTCAAGTAATATGGGTAGTGGTATGGCTTGCAATAAAATCTGACATTTAAGTAGCAATGCAGAGGCCCAGAGCTTTTTGCTTTATTCTTCTGCGTGCCCTGGGAGACTTTCGGGTCTTCTAATATGTTTCTGCTTTCTGTCTTGATTAATTTAAGGTTTGTGCAGAGCAGAGTAGCGGATGGCTCTTTTGGGGGGAAGTTTTGTAGTCTGGCATGTGTTAATGTTGTAACAACTTTAATTCAGGCTTAAGATAGCTGGCATGAATGACCAAAGGGCACATGTCACTGGATATCTTTAGCAATATTTGTAGCTTTTGGCCAGCTGCATAAATGAAGAGGTTTGGAAATAGTCAATATTGATCTAGGCTAACATCTTTAGCTGTCTTACTGAGGAAGGTCTGGAGTCAAAATAGGATTTTAAGAATCTGTGTTCATCTGGCCGTAATTTGATAGATGACGTATTTTAGGGATTCCTTGTTCTGAACTTTATGCTAATGTGCAAGGTCTTGGATTGTCATCTTGTATTCGAGCCACTCTGAAGTGCCTATTCTGAAGAAGTCCAATATGCATGTCTGCCTTATGACTTCTAGTGGATGCACCAAAATAATCATCTGGTAGTTCTTGAAAATGTACATCTGTAAAATTTTGCATGTGTTACAGACAGATCTGTGCAGACCTGCAGTTGTTTTACTGCATTTGCCAAGCATGGCCTATGACAACTGTGGTATTATTTTATTGTCCAGCTCGCCTTCATAAATAATTTATACAGTGAATTTAGACCTGCATAAATGTTATGTTTGAATTGCGTAGTCTTGTGACATAGTACTTCAGTGCTATGTGGTGTGAGTATAATTATGCTGGTGTAGAGCTTATTCCTCTGCAGAGTGGGAGTGCAGTTATTCTAGAAGGTATTGCAGTTAAAACTTTGACCAGTGCTGTTTTTTCAGTGAAGCATACCTTGCCAGAACTATTGTTCTGGTGCATCTTTATAGAGTGCAGACCGTAACAGAGATCAAGCTGACAAGAACAACCCCATTATCTAAGGAAATGGGACATGGAAGAAAATTCTCTGACCTCCCTAACCTGATGTTTATATTGCAGGTTCCCATTCAGTTCTGTTGTGGGGCAGTTCATGTAAACTTGATGTCTGTCAAGTTTGCTTGATTCCAAGTTAAGAACATTATATAGCAGTTATCTTTCATGTTAATGGTAAGTTCGTGATGTCCCAGCATTTTTTTTTTCACTGTAAGCAAGCATTCAGATATGTTTGAGGTTGACAGCTGCAATTGTTAATGACCGATATAAGGTGAGAAATGGTAAAGGTAGCTTTATGCAGGTAGTATAAAAGGGGAAGCTTGTTCAGTCCCTTCTTGTGAACCAGCGTAGGCAAATGATGCTCGTGCTTTTCTGAAATTTTACTGGTTTTGTAAGTCTTTGCTAGTCAGTAATTTCTCTAACCTGAGCCAAGTTACTGTTTTTGTTGGGTATCTTTGATTCTGTACAGGAGAAGATAGAAGTTTGTTTAATCTGATGAAGGGCAGCATGTGGAGCAGCTGGTGGTTGTTCAACAGAAATTGTATTTGTGGTTCTTAGGCTACCAAAATAGTTTACATAAAAATGTGGTCTCCTGAGACAGAGATAAAAATCTATCCTGTGATTTAAAGTTGGATGTTTATTTCTGAGGTCTGCAAATTGGTAGATAGCAGGTGTAATGCTGCTTTTTCAGTTATTCTGTAGCAGGGATTCATTGTTTTTGAAGATCTATAGTTTGTTGATTGGTCAGGAGGAAATCAGTGGATCAGAATCCATGTAGTGTGTCAAGCACTGCTTCAGCAGGACTTGGAGTGCTGCAGGGTCAAGGCGATGGCGAGTTGGCATAGCTGTAGTGAGATGAGCATGATATGAGTTCTACAGCTAAGGATACGGAGCCAAAAAAGAGCAAACAACTTGAGGCCAGGAAAGGTTGTATTATCCTGCTTTTTTTAGCCTGGTTCCTGAGAAGATTTTGCCTTTGTGTGTTGTGTATTAATGATTTAATTTAAAATTTTTCGGTTTTTATGGCAACATTTAACAAGGGATACAAGTTACTAAAGTTTTATAGAAACAGGTTCAGTGCCAAAGGGGAGGGGAGAGGGCCTCAAAGTAATAACTCTGCTGAAGGGGAAAAAGAAACTTGCCATGTGAGCTCAGGTTATCTGTCCCCTTTGGTCTGCTAGCCAGACAGACAGCGCTTGTGCAAGTAGGGCTCAGCCAGAGCTGCGAGATAATGGACTTGATTGGGGAGGCAGGGTGCAGAGGCTGGAGGGTGTGAGCTGGGAGGGATCTGGTTATTCTGTGTGCTGGGGAAGGAAAGGGTTTCAGGAACATTAGTAGAAAACCAGCTTCGTTGGTTCTAAAGCAAGTTATTCCCAGAGCAGCAGAAGCTGATAGTTCAAGTGATTTTTGTCTTATCTTTTTAACGGAAAATTGATGACTTGATACTTCGGACTGATGCAATACGTAGTGGCTGAGGCACGGCTTTTATAAAATATAGCAGTACCCTAGCTACATGAGGGGTTTGTTCAACCTTACAGTCATGTGATCTCTAACACGTGTATTTTTGCTTCTCATAAATATGTCATTTCTGGCTTGACTGGAATTTGTAATCGGGCTGAAAATTATTTTGCCTGATGCTAGGTATATTTCAGAAAGTGCCTGTAGTTCAAATTTGGACTTCATTTAAGATAGCCTAATAGGAGAGATTGTATAGAAGGAATACAATGCTGTTGGCTTGTAGCTTGAATAACCAGTGCTTCTGTAAAGACTGCTATAAAATAATTACCACTGTCTGCTTGAGATTTTGCTGATCTAGACATTGAGATTTTATCGGACCGTTTCTGAGGTAGAGCTGGAGGATATATAGAAGAAAATCTCATTTGTTTTTGGTAAATACTGCTAATGGATTTAAACATGAAATTAAGTGAATCAAAAATTTTGAGCACTCTTGGCAAGCCTATAAATGAGAATTTTTAATCTCCTTTCTTTCTTGTGGCTTCTAATTGAAGGCTTTTACTTAATTTATTAAAACTGTCAGAGTGGCCTAAGCTACCTTGTAACTGTGAACTAGGTTTAATCCAAAATCCTCTAGTGAAGCTGTAAAGAAGCTGCAACCAAAGTTTTTTAGATTGCTAAGTATTAACGTGCTCCAGATCTTTTGACCTTTATATGAGCTTTTCACCGAAGGTGATGTGTGAGCATAGGCCTACTTTATGCCCCTCCTGAGAACTTTCATTCTGTACTGTGACTTGTCTCAGAAGCCAGATGACACTTAAGGAAATGTGCATATGACTTGCCAAATGTAGGCTTTTTTTTTAGAAAATATGTATTGTTTCCTCAGGGTTACAAAGTGGTGCTTGCTGTTGATAACCAAATAATGCTTATGGGATGAAAAATAAGCCTGAAATGAGGGCCTTTAAGTAAGCTCCTACTACTCAGAAAATGTCTTGAGTTCTTTCCTTATAGTTCTCTGAAAATATCATCTCTTCTATTACTGTTGTTTGGCCTTTTCACTGCAGCAAACCTAAAAATTGAGATGTGTTAGAAAATGTTCTGCTGCAGAAATGCAGAGCATTCTCAGATTTTGACTCATAGATGCCATTTAATAATCTGGTGTCCTGAAGGATTTGATAGCATTTTCAACTAGACATTTAGGAAACCAGAATGTGAACTGGGAAGTATGATAGGTGTGCTTTGTGCAAGGCATCTACTACTCCCTCATGTTGGAGATGTGGTACTGAAGCTGGCTGGACATGACCTGGTCCACTATGGTTATGTTCATGTTAAAATGAATTTACAGTCATTAGTTCTCTTCTTGACATGAGAACTAGGGATTGCCAAGTGAAAATGAGGTGCTGTGATTCTGAAATTCGTTACTGGGGGATGTTGTGGAGTTCAAAAGTATGTGTTCAGAAAGCATCTAGGTCCATTCAGGAAGGCTTCAAGGTCGGCTGCTGAGCATGTTGATGCAGGTGGAACCCCAGTTCAGAAGTTTCTTAAGCTAATTCTTAACTTAATGATGATTGGGATCAAGGAGAGCATCTTCAGGAATGATCCCTTTGTAAAAGCCCTTAAAAACATCTCCTGTGGGTAACTGTCAGAGTTGGGGTGCTTGGCTAGAAAAAATAGTACAGTATTTCCTACAGAGAGTGGATGAGAGAATAATCTGACTCCAGGCTAAATATGTACTTTTTGTTTGTTTGTTTGACTTGCTGTGTTTGGCCAGCTTGGAATTCTGTTGCTTTTTGAGCTAATACTGATAACTCTTAGAGCTTTTAACTTGTTAAACATGGAGGTTGTTTACTTGTCCTTTAAAATGACTGAGATACTGATGTGTACTGCATGAGGTTCTCTTGGTTGGCTTTCTACCGGGTATTGTCTCTGCTAAATTACAGTAAAATGTTTAGAGTTAAAGTGTACTCCCATAACGCGCTGTTCTGGAACATAGAGGATGTTCATAATTGTGCAAAAGAGGTGGTGATTAAAAGAGGAATAAGATTTTATTGGAGATATGTCACTTGTGGATCAAAGGGACCTCAGTTCTTGTCTTCCTATTAAGAAGTGCATGCAAATACTGCTTTAAACTTCTAAAAATATAACACTTCTGAGCTTTGTTAAGTATCACAAACCAAAAGGGACAGTGTTTAGAGGGTGCATAATAATTTTCAAGACCTCCTTCTGATAAAAGGAAACATGCATTGGGCTAAAGGTCGCTGTAGCATTCAATTTTAGATGTTAGGAAACTACATGAACAGTTCTAACCACTTTGTCTTGGACTTCTTGAATCACTGTTCTGAAAACTTTTGGAAAGAACATTTGAAGTTGTACCTGCAGATGAGACGGGAAGCAGGCTGTCGTCTTGAACAGACAGGGAATTTGAGTTACTTGAAACATACAGGAAGGTGTCTTAAAGATTTATTTTTAAGCTTCCTTGAAGTTAGTTCAGATTGCTTTTTTCTCTTTTTTTTTTTTTTTAATAGGAGTGAAACTCGGGTGAGGCAGAAGTAGGCTTGCCACTTGTGTTTGTCATAGTGCTCTGCATCACGCAGGGTGACTTCAGCGTGATTTTCACAATGGAACACTTGACTGCTTCAGGGTGGGGAGCCACAAGTCTGTACCAGGAAAAAGTTGGTGATGTTGGACTATACTTTTATCTTGCTGTGCAAACAACTCTCTTAATTAGTGCAGTTCACTTTGTTTAGTGTTCTGTATCCAAAAAATTGATCTGAGTTAACAATAGTTCTTGTAAATTATATTCTTTATAAGAAAGGCAAGCTTCATGAAGAACAACTGAGCAGTTTATAGTCCTTTTTACTGATGTTTTATTTCTTGGCGTTTATTCTATTGTTAGGACTGCAACCTTTCTTCCTGCTATTTGTTTGCCATATGTTTTTAGACTTTCAAAGTTACCATAACTCGGGTGTGATTTTGGTGTGAGAAGAAAGATTATCATACTCTTGTCTTCCTCCTGCCGCTTGCAAAAGGACTTGGTTCATTGTGCATTTTAGTGGCTTTTGGGACTTCCCTGATAGAATTAGGAGATGATTCAGCCTCTTCAGTAGAGAGGTTAGATGGAAATAGAAATATAGAAAGTCTAAATATTTTGCTTTTCAGTTTGATGCAGAAAACTTCTTCACACTTCAAACCTTATAAGGCTGGAAAAAGTGCTTCGTCTGAAACCCCAGGCAGCTTAGCTGTCTTGAAGCGTGTGGAATCAAGATTCGAGATTAGAGCTGTACTCCATGGACTGAAATTTAATGCCTGATGTCCTTAAAGCTGTCACAAGGCCAACAAGATACTTAATGAACTGTCACTTGTGGAAAAAGCTTTCCCCATGCTCTGACCTTCTTGCAGCTATGAACAGATCACTTGGGAACGGTGACTGTCAGGAAGGGCTTGAACTCGTTATCTTTCCATTAGCAACATTTTATTCACTTGCAGAATAACTGTAGGGTCAGATTCTGTAAAGTTTCTGATGTTTTAAGCTTGAGTTTGCCCTCAAACACAACAGGATCTCATGAGTGTCAGAAGGGAGAGCGCATAGTCGGGGCAGGGAGAGGGTAGGAAATCAGCATCCTGCAGTTACTTTGAGCTGGGCTAATGTTGAACCACAGACCTAGGCACGCTTTGGGCCATGCTGTTTAGCCTCTCGTTAGGGAAAGCCTGAGTGTGTTCAAGTAGAGTTTAGTGTCACCCTACAAAGAATTCCCACTTGGAGACTAGAACAAGAAATTGCACCTGTGGATAGTAAGCTGAAGCATCTATAAATGTGGTAATACAGAAAAATAAAAATAGACTATTAAATGCAAAATGCTGATACCTTTAATATATTTCTCTGGCTCTTTAATACTGCATTTGGTATCTGGACAACGTGAGACAATTGCTGCATGTGCTATGACCATCTTATCAAAGTAAGGCTAAAAAATAAACAGGTCTCACTTAAAATCCAGATAACGTTCAATGTGTGGAAGGAAAGTCTTGTCATAGCTGAGATTCTTTGGAACTTGCAGTATTTCTTTATAATGTTTGCTTATGTATTGTGGCATGGCGTTTGGTCTTTTTTTAAAATCCCTTCCTCTTGGAAGTGTGGCTCTCTTAGCTGCACTCACATCTCTACAGCTGCTTTTCTGAATCTTTGCCATCCATCCTTCTCCCACAAACTGTACTGTACGCTAATTGGGGCTGTTGGCCTTCGTATGCTGCAGGGAGGGTGTGTAACCAGCCTTGCCCCCCATGGGTTGCAGAGCTCCAGACTTGCAATGGGATTGCACTGCTCCCCCAAGCAGTTAAATTTGTGTCTCTCTAACCCCTCGCAGCCCTGGGATGCGAGGTGGTGTTCCTGTGTAAAGCAAGTCACTCTTTTCTGTGATGGCTTGAAGCTTTATATTTGTACGTAAGTTTCAATTTAGTCATTTACAAGATTTGAGACCAAACTAGTTCCTGAAAGTATGTTTGGGGTTTTTTACTGTTTATGCAGTAAACATGCTTTCTAGGAATTAGTGCCTAATTCTCTGCTCAGTTTCTTGGGGAGAAGAGCGTGAGACTTGGGTATAATAGTTAGTTGCAGACACTAAGTTTGAATTAGAATGATTAATTTGAATATGTTTTGAAAGTACTGCACAAATGGCTGTGAGATTATGAAGTATTTTGGAGATGGTATTAAATTGTACTTATCATGGTACCTTTCTCATGTGAGGAAACCGCTTGTAATGCGGTGGTAGCCTTTCACAGGTGTCGGGTGTATGGTGGAGCATATCAGCAATGTTCCTGTAGTGTGCAGAGAGCAAACCTGTGCTTGGTTTAGTAGAACCATTGCCTCTAGTGCAACAACCTGTTTGGAAACTGCACTTCCGTTGGCATAAATGCAGCACGCTAGAGCTTTCTGCTGCAACAGTGGCGAGGAATTGCACTTTTTTTAAACATAGTTGTGTGACAGTTAACCTGATAATGTGAACCTTACATTTATGTAACACTTGACTTGATGCTCCAAAGACATGCTGGCAGATATCCTAACGTTTTCTTGTAAGTCAGTTAAGTTGCATGTTGAAGTAGTGTCATCTTCTCTTCATATATTCAAGTGACACTAATAAATATGGTCCTTGCTTTGCTTTTACAAGTAATGGCATGATCTGCCTTATGGCAGTGATGTCTTAAGGCATCAAATTAATGGTTTCCAGCACAAATATGTTTGCTAATTTAATCTTGTATCCCCCTTATTGCTGCAGCAGTTTTGTAGGGCTTGTGCTGCTTTCTACCTTATCACTAAAAAGTTGAAAGTCACTTTGTAGTTAAGGTGCTAGTCCAAAATGTCACACTGCGCAAGGGCTCTAACAAATGAGGTCTGTGAATCTTGTTATGGTACCATCCCCTGCTCATCTGCTTGACAGATTTGGGTTCCTCCTAAGGTGTTAGGCTGATCAGGAGCAGCTGAAGTGCAAACATATGTTCTGATTTGCTTGCTCTGATGCCAGGGAGGTTAAGTGCTGGCAGAGCTGGTAACGAGTAACCAAGTTGTACTGTTTTCCCTCAGCTGTATAGTGAGCATGTGTCCAACCTGCTGTGGTGGAGAGAACTGCTAAAGCTATCCTTGGAGGAAGGAAGCATTTATCTGACAAAAGAGCTCTAAACTACAACCCTAGGAAGCAGACTTGGTATTTGGTGAAGTTGCAACTGTGTGAGCTGGGTAGTTTCTGGTGTGTCAAATAATCTTAATCAGCAAGGTATGGGGTAAAGTTGTATGTAGTGCACTCACTGTTGCAAGCTCTTTGGTTTTCCAAGGTAAGCCTGAACTTCATATAGGACTGCAGTGGTCATGTCAGAATATGTATCTTGTTTTGGTTTGGTTTCCCCAACAGTAATGAATTGAAAATACTGATGTAAAGCACTACATGCCCAAATACAAGTTAATTAGTTTCACTGTTTTACAGATGGGGTCGAGGATTCGGTCTGTTGGGTTCCATCTTTGGAAAGGACAGTGCAATAAATCAGTCAAACAGTGTTTTTGGACTCGTGTTTTATATACTACAAATGCTACTTGGTAAGTATTAATTCAGTTTAGAGCCTAAAGTACATAACAGGTCTGTGATGATGAGAGAGGAGTGCATTATACATTGTGCAATCTGCAGGAGACCAGATAAATGCATGTGACTTTTTATCATCTTTTTTTTTTAGCACCAGTCCAATGATAGATCTGTCCAAAGGGCTTAAAAACCCAACTGATAATGAGCAATTGCATTTTCTCCTGCTATGCTATTAATAATATAAGCGTCAAGACAGTTGCTGCACTGGTATTTTCATTTAAATATATTTAGCATTGGATTGCACAATAGAAAAGAGATGAAATAAAAATGGAATATACAAGTTTTGCAGGGGTAAGAGAGATGGCAGGCAAAAAAGTGCATGAAATGTAATGTATACATATTTCTTCGTAACTATATGGTCTGCTATAAAGCTGTTAATATTGGTAGACATAACTTGACAACCTGTAACTTTCCCATAACTCAGGAATACGGAAGATGGTAAATACTACACATACTTATCAAAGGACTGTCGCACAGAACCTAGAAGCTCCCCTCCAAATAGCGATTTGTCAGCCATCTTGAACTCATGGTATTTTAAACAGCCTTTTATGTAATACAAACTTGCTGAGTAGCCTTTTGTTTGAATTAGAGTGGTTAGGCTTTTTGCTTTGTGTGGAAGGGGGGTAATGAGAGCAGTGGTAGTAACTTTCTCTCTCTTGTTGCAGGTATGACAGCAAGTGCAGTAGCAGCTCTAATCCTCATGACATCCTCCATAGTGTCTGTATTAGGGTCATTGTACTTGGCATACATTCTGTACTTCGTGCTGAAGGAATTTTGCATTGTCTGCGTCATCACATATTTGCTGAACTTCATTCTCTTTATCGTCAACTACAAACGACTAGTTTATTTGAACGAGGCCTGGAAACGGCAACTCCAACCCAAACAGGAATAACGCCTGTTTGAACTTTTGACTGACAGTCCGAAGACCCAACTTCCATTAAGTTTATTTTGCAGTAATTTTTTATTCTCCATATCAGACACTTTCCCCGAGAATCATAACTGAATTTTTAATTATAAATTTGAAGGGGCCCTAGATAAATTTTTTTTGTGCTAATCTTCAATTTAAATGTGGTTATGAAAGAAAGCTCTAATACAATCAAAGACAAGCTTTAACTTTACTTTGAAGGAGTTTTAGCCACAGCAAAACCTAGACTCTCTCTCTTCCCCCTCCACTTGTGAAGTGGGTAACACTTGCTATAAAATACCCTGTATATAAATTCAGGTATAACAAGATGTGATCATGACATTAAATATTCTAGACTAGCATTACCATATTTAATGTTGCCATGTTTACAGTATGTGTATTACTTTTTTTTTTTTAGCTGATGGACTTAGATTTGACTAGGACTTAAACTGTAAATAAAATTAGATATCCTGGTTTCATCCCTGGAGAGCTCACTGTACAATTGGTTTTGTTAGCCTAGGAGCTGTCAGATTGTTCAGCTAATAGTCGACTGACGTGATGGAAGAAGTGGCCTCTGTAGAGAACACCATGTTGCTGCACTCATTGCTAGTGCTTTTTCACAAGAATGATGGTTGGGTTTTGTTCCTTTTTTTTTTTTTTCTGTCTCCAGTAACAAAAATGGAATTAAAGCTGAAACCTGAAGTGCGTTCATTAAACCACAACTTCATTAATTTCTGTACAGAATGAAAATAGCTTAATGTGGTCAACAGAAAGCTGCCGCCGGGATATTACATGCCGATTGGGGGTTGGTGTATCAAAGTGTCTTCTTTGAAAGGACTTAATTTCCATGCAGAGCTGTTTCATTTTTAAATTGCGGTCAGCCAGCCAGTGTTACTAATGTTTGATGTTATATGAATGCTGCAGTATAGAATTGCAATTTGCAGTGGAAACCACTGACTGAGTGGGGTAACCAAGTAGTGCACTAAAGAAGCAGTTACTTAATTGATCTTCCTCAGGATCTTTGGTTTGTGCTATATTGGGATTTGAACTTTAGGCCTGACACACATAAGATCCCTTGGAAGGGCAACCTATTTAGTGGGATAAGTAAGTAAATGTGCTCCTGAAAATGAAATGTGATATAGTGCTATCATTGCTCTTTCTAATAACTAATTGGAAAAAAAATTAAACTGCAGATTTAAACAAAGGAACAAAATTGTAAATGTTGTTTCTGCACTCAGTATTCTAAGGCTGAATGTTAAAAGTGCCTTCTGTCTTAAAATCATAAACCAAATACTTTGTGTTGAACTTGGCAGGCAGAAGTGTCCTTGCTTTGAAAACGAACAAAGAAAATTCCCAGCAAACTTGCTGGGGATAGAAAAGTATTAAGAGATCTATTTTAGTTTTTAGACTGAGAAGTGGTAGCAGTATTGTTTCAGTTAACTTAAATCAATGCGTTAGAAGGTTGATGATGTGATTCGGAAAAGTAAAATGCTTGCGTTTCAGACTCTGTGACACCAAAAGGTTCAGCTACTTTCTGTAATTGGTGCTGTGCTGCTTTTTGCCCTTGTCAGCTTCTAAATATGAAGACTTCCAACTGCGTACCCATTTATTTAAAGAATTAGTTTAACTAATTTTAGGATTTTTTTTCTTAAACATGAATGTCAGAGAGACACTTATGTTGTATGGCAAAGTGGATTATAAACACTAAGTTGCTGGGGATAAACTTGACGGTGAAACATGCAGTGTTGCATAGAGAAAATAATTTTTAGATTGAATTCACTAAATAGTATTTAAATTACTACTGAAGTAATTTTCTGGTTTGTATCAAGGATGTAGGTGGAAACTGCTTTAATGTATAGAGTTCTGTGGTATGAGTAACATCTGTTGCACGTAACACTAAATTACTTGTCCCTCTTGTCTAATGGTTTTAGACAACAATTCATTAAATGCGTTTTGTATTGACCAGAGTATAGTTAAAGCTTGTCTTGATGTTTAGTTCTGTCTCTCAAATGCCTTGAACTTTGATATGAGGGGAGTGAATGATTTTAAACTGGTCCCTCAAGGCTTTACTTTGTTCTCTTACAAGCCTTGAGGCAACTTTGCTGTTTAATATGTTGTATAGATTTATTTTGATGCCTTAGTGTAGATCACAGGAATGCATCTTTTTCATCCAAGGAAGAGGTGAACACGTGCTGCCTGAAATGGTTAGTCGCAGTGCTAATATCTCAGAGCAAGCAGCAATGGAGACAAGTATAATCAATGATTACTTGGTCCAATTTCTGGGTGTAGCGCACACCAAAAAAAAAAAAAAAGGAAAAAAGCCCCATCAGCTGAAAGTATAGGTGTTGACAAACTTCACTGTGTCTTGTGCTTGTCTGTGTGGGCATAGTCTGTTAATTCAGTTTGTTGAGTAAAATCGTTTAGGGCCAGATTTTCAGCAGTTGTGTCTGCAGTCCTTGTTTGTGTGCACATAGGGATCAAATGGAAATTGAGTTTGGTCTCTGGAAGAATTCGCAGCTACACTTTGTGCACGAACTTGCAAATCTGATCCTTAATTGTGAACTCTCTCGTCTTGTGTGCTTTTCTTGCAGTTACTTTTTACTGGAAGTGATTTGCTAGAAATGGCCCTAACTCTTCTACTTTCTCTCATGTGCTTCAGAAACGCAGTTGGCCTGAATAAAGGGCAAAACAATATTAGCAGTAGAAATTTGGACCTTTTTGCTTCCAGTTCTTTTAACTCTTTCCTCGTTGCTCCTAATGATAGAAACAGCATCTTTCTTCCAGTAAAATGGCTCAGGTTACAATTAGAAATGTGATGGAAATGAGTACATGCAACTGCCCCCCTGCCTGCCCCCAGCCAAAACAAATGTCGTGGCAAATATGTGGTTGATATTAATTTGACCCTTACAAATCCAAAGGCAAATTCTGAGAAATCTTAAGGATATGAGAGTATGTGTAAAAGCTAGTAAATAATACCTGGTCTGGCAGAGGGACGGGGTGCAGTATCATTACACAGATACTGGTTGTGGTTTCCAACACCCATGAGAATGGGGGGGGGAAATTCATAATATACAAACAGCGGTTCTGAATTTGGGCTCTTCCTCCCCCTCCCTGGCTCTCGGAAGTTCCACAGCTGATTGGAGAAGCAAAAGAGCCTCATCCCCAAACCTGCTTAGGAATTAAACATTCCTGAAATCCTCTTACTGTAAGGTACTTGGTACTCTTAAGGCCAACGAAGCATTCAAGTCTCGTTTGAGAAATGAATGTTCTTGGAAGTTTCTTACTGTAAAGTGTTTGCAACACAAAGGCCAATGAAACATTCCCTACCACCTTTGATATCCAACGTGACAATAAATGTCTCTTATTAGGAGATTCCTGCATACTGCAGTACGCGTTTGTCTTCTGCTGTACAGAGTCTCTTGATTGTTCAAAAAGATTGGTGAGGTGCTTCAGGCAGCACTTGATGCCCCTAATTTATATGGGCTAAAGTCAGAGAGAGATCTAATAGCTTTGGTTCTGCCAATGTTCTTTAAATGTGATCTAGACAAAGCTGGTCCAGAAAAGATGAAGTATTCTGTTACCATAAAACTGTATTAAGCATGGCCTAAATATTAGGTGTTTGTTCTGTATAGTATGTTCCATCAACTATTTATTACTAGTGCTTTGAACTCCAAATTAAACATCCATTTAAATGGAGTAATTGGGCAGATGTTCCTTTTATCAATATAGGTTGAGAGATTCTCTATTGGAGGTTTAGGATACAATTTTGCTAACAGGTAAAACAATGTAAATATGTATGAATTCTATTTGTTGCACATAACTTTTTGGTATAAAAAAATAAATGTAGAAATTACCTGTGAACGTCTTGCTGCAATCATTCTTATGCTGCACTCATGCAGTCCAAACATAAGAGCTTGAATGAACCCAATCAGAGGCCTTTTTGGACTCAGTCTGAGCCTTAGAAACTGTTTTTAAAGTCAGTACTGTAATTCTGTTTCTAGAAATGTACCAAGTTGTGATTTATTTTTTTTTTCCAAGACATTGTGTGTTAGCAGTAGAAGGGTTAAAGCACTTGGGTCCCCAGAGTTACCAGTTTATAGACTTTCTGCAGCTTCATCCGTGTCTCGCTGAACGTTGTGTGCACATGGGTGTGTAAAGGTTGAGCAGCATTGACTTGAGGCTTAAACTGTTTAAGCAACATGCAAAAAAGCCCTGTGAAGTATGTTATTTTTATCTCTTCCTGCTTTCCTTGGTTCTGTAGGTCTGCTTTAACTCCGCTCCAACAAGATCGCAAAGTATCTGGAAACTGCTGTATGTTTTCCTGGACTTGGGGGAGGGAGGGAGCTTTTGGAGAAGGGTTGGAGAGGCGGCTTGGGTTTACAATTGCTCTGAGCTGTTAAGAACAAGCAGGAACTAAGACTCTGAAATGTGTGCTTACCATACATGTGGATATTAAACTTTGCATCTGTTTTGTTGGACTGAATGAAGGTAATGCCTTTCTCTTCTGCAGCTGCAAGCCCTGTGTGTTACGATAGGGATCTGAGCCCTAGTTTGTAATGTGTTAACGTCGAATCTGTTGGTATGTCACGTCTGTTGAAATGGGGAAGAAAATGGTTTTTTAAAAAAATTGTCTAGAAATAGAGAAGTTGAAATGACTTTCAAACACTGGTAATGGGCTTAAATATGGTACTGACTCTTATACCATGGTACATTTGAGCAAGTGTTTCTGCTATGGATAGCTTTATATTCTGTGGTTTTAGTTATATAGAAAATCTGTAAACCTAACACGGTATAACTAAGGAATGTCGATAGCGTGTTTCTTCTTTTCCCTTAAAAACTTAAGAAAAACTGTTCTGAGGTCTGCAGTAAATATCTGTCCTTATGCTGCATGTTGGCAGTGTGGAAGGTGGTATTGGTTTCTAAGTTATCAAGCCTAAAGGAAGGAGAATTGGGCCACCGCACAATATAAGAGCAAATATTTTCTTTATATTGGCAGATGTTTTGGTCACTTTCTTGAGGTACTAGCAGAAGAGCCAGTTGCAGAAAAAGTAGTCATAGCAGCAGTTTTACACCATATCCGTGAATCGGAATAATGAAACTACGTAATTGTGCGAACTTCCAACATTCAGTAGGCAGCCTCCAATCTCGTGGTTCTGCGATGTTGCAGTAAGAAGGCTGCAGACTAAATAAGTGTTCTGAGCTTTTCTGCGAGTGTTGGCATAATCTATTACAGCCTAAACCCTGGCCTTTAGGGTCTTCTAAGGCTGGTGTGCAGCCTGAAAGGGACGTTACTACACTACATTACTGTCTAAAGTGACGTGTGCACATGAATTCACACATCGCCCTACCGCAGAATGCTTCAGGCCAGTATTAAAAAGATTTAGATCAAATTTCCCCTCTGGACTATTATTACTGTAGTACATGGTGACTATTTAAGATGAAGGAAGCTCTTCCACGCTGGAAGGTAAAACCGCAGATAATAGCGGCAGTTCTGGTACTGTGACTAAAACAGTTGTAAACAAAGTTCAGTTAATGTCGTATATCCATATCTAACATACTCCACCTTGCTGCTGTAGTATGAATTCCATACTGTATTGGAGTATGTTGGGTATCCTCACAGAAGTGGTGGTTCGTACACTTCCTGAACGCTGTGAGCTCTCAGGATTTCTCAGCCAGCCACATGCATTCTGTCAGCAAGAGAAGCTGTATCAATTGTGCTCTTCACTAATCCTGTGGACAATTTGCTGTGATCTGAGTAGTGTAACTGTTAGGGGAGTATAACTGGAAAACCTCATTTGCATTGGAGGAATGTGATGTTCGTTTAGAGTAACTTGGATTTTTTTAGCATTGATTTGTATAATGTAAATTTTTTTTTTTTTTTTGCCATAAACAGATACCTCAGTCAGGATCTCTAACTTCAGCTCCTTGAAACTCTAAATATTCATTTTACTACCTGGAAACAGGAAGCCTACAGACATGGCTAAGCATAGGAAACTAGTGTTTCTGATCTGCTACTTCAGGTGGACTAGAAATTGCATTAAGACTTGCAAGGCTTGAGTCAGGCATAAATATTATTTAAACAGAAATTTAATTAACAATTTCAGCATAGTACCCAGCCACTATACCTTTTGATTTCATTTTAGAAAGAGGGTATGTGATTTTGTTATAGGAGGAAGACAGCTTGATTCATTTGCAATCTTCCAGTATCTTTCTCTAAGAACAAATGCAGCTGCTTTGGGCTGTCGTTGGCGAGTAAATATTCCTTTCTTGTTCCCCAAAACACGTGTGGTCCCTGTAGAGAAGTTATAAAATAAAGCAAGTATATATAAAATGCTCTTATATGCCCTACCGTGAACTGTAACGATGTATGTGCTACATCAGGTTAGGTGGAAGAGACCTATGCACTTTCTTCTACGCAGTCAGGTACAACGGGGAACTTGGCAGGTGTAATTTGTGTCATCTTGGCAAGATTAATTGATGTAACTGAGTGATATTGCTGCAGTTCATTGTATTTACAACTGGTAAGTTGATGACAGTTCATTCAGGTGTGCCCATTAACGTGATCAGTATTAGATTTACAGCAGATGTTCCACCTTGAAATTTGGTGGTGAAAATGTTGATTGTTAACTGTTTGACTGTACTGTCCTTTAGTGGTGTCCATAGCCTTTTTGCCCTATTTTAGTTTTTGTAGGAAACTAGAAAAGGTGATCGCAGTGTGTAGAGACCAGAACTGCACGTGTGTATGTGAACTTGTCTGCATTTTCTCTGTCCTCCTATTTGAAGCTGATACTACTCTTCTGACTGCTTCTCTGCGATGACTTAGCTTTCTAATACCTATATTGGTGCTCTAAAGATTATTCTTAATGGTGTTTCTCTGCCTGAAATTAACAGACTGTTCACCACCCAAACTCACTGCAGGTGGCATATGCATAACCGGGTCCTTACTAGGTCTCCTTCCGCGTTGTAATAATTTAATTTCTGTGTGACTGTCTGCACTGTAGATCAAGTAATGCCCTGTACTTTGTGAATGCACTTCTCATCTATTAATAGTGGATGGAGTGTCATGACAGTTGTCTACTAGTGTGGCATCTGGTCCTCTATTGCTAAACCTCTATACCAAGTTAATACTGCATTATTTACGGTGCTCTGTTACTAAGGGCAGTTGGAGATGAGACGCATCCCTAACAGCTGACTGAAGCTCTGAACTGAGGATGGCCAAGAAATAAAAGCAATCTGGGCCTGCTCATGAGCATCTCTTGCATTCTGCCCTAGCACGTAGCCTCGTGTTCTGGGGAGCATCTTTACAGGAGGGGCATCTAGGAGCTCAGGCTGGAGAGAGAGGATGCATTAAGTGCAGCCAGGACCCTCCCTCTTGGCCCTGGTCATGCTGGGCTTTGTCACAGAAACCAGCTATGCTCTGTCTTGGTAAGCAGAGGGCCCTTTTTTCCTACCCTGCAGCACAATATTCTTTGTGTATTGTAAACCATTCTAAACTTGCAGGGAAGATGGAGAGTTGTTTAGAATATAAACACAAGCTTACCTTGATTAGTCATGAAATCAGCGAAATTCCATATGAGCTCCCCAACCACATACTCTTTCCTCTTTTTGTCAAAAATGGAGTGGTACTCTTTTAGCATAGCTTTCTGATACTCCTCGCTGAACATAAGAGGTGGATCCTACAGCCAGGAAAAAGAGGTGGCCTTGAATGAAGGTGACAGTTGATCTCAGCAAAGGCTCCATATGTTAACTTCCTATTTACTGGGGACCTGCTTCCTGAAGACAAGCTTTACAATTGCTTGGTCTTTTCATTGCCATTGCATTAACAATGGCCATTTAGTGAGGCTTAGCAACTACTGAAATGACAAGGGGAAATGCATGTAAAATACAAACGTAACGCCGGATATACGTGG
This sequence comes from Nycticorax nycticorax, assembly GCA_023375905.1. Lineage (NCBI taxonomy): Eukaryota > Metazoa > Chordata > Aves > Pelecaniformes > Ardeidae > Nycticorax > Nycticorax nycticorax. The sequence goes on along the minus strand of JAKFQP010000737.1, from coordinate 10,772 downwards.
AGGGGAGTCTGTGGTTTTGCTTTGTAATGGTGCTTTATCACGATAGGTATAGGCGTGCCACCCCCTTCTGTGCAGGACAGAGTCATGAAATGCATGTCCACTCTCCAGTGTCCTATCTTCCAATTAAGCATTTTCTACAAATGCCAAAGTACAGATTTCAAAGTGCTCAGTGCTTTTACACAAAGCGAAAACCTTCTCTTTAGGTAGAATCTGACCTTTGTTAGTCAGTAGCGAAGCTCATGGATTTCAGTGGAGGAGGATTACAATCCTGGAGTCTTTCAGACACTTACAAGCAAATGCATCTCAAAACTTACTCTGGCTCAATGATACCCATCTCTTCTAATTAAGTTTTTCTGACCCTGTAAGAGCAACAATGCTTTTTTTCCATCTAGGGCATCTATAACACTTACACTGTGAAGTCCAGGAACCGAGTCTGCTCCATATTCACTCTGGATGATGGGTTTTTGGTAGGTTTTATACCAGTTCTCAAACTGTGTTGCGAGTTGTAGTGGAATAACTTCCAGATGGCCTGGGTCGTGATACCAGGAGAAGTAGCTATTTACGCAGATTACATCCACGTAAGGAGCCTACAAAAAACAAGGTGAGAGTGTTTTGTCACAGAGCTCAAAGTAGACAACCTTCGCTCATAAAGCTAAATCCTCCTTTTGGTTTGTTTCATGGAATCTAGTTTTATTACACATAGAATAAGGTCTTTACCCTCATCACTCAGGCCCTCCCAACATGACATCTTTCCCAGAAGAAAAAGCAGGATAAACTTAACAAGCTAATAGCATATTAATTTGGCATTTTTCTTACAGGCTTAGGAAGTCACAGCAAAGAGTTAGACAAGATCAACCCATTTCATCCTCAGGTTTGTTAGAAGTTTTTGAGTTTCCAAGATGTCTCTGGCTTGCTGGTACATTTAGATATACTTTTTGAGTATTGGAATGTGATTACCAAGTTAGTGGTCAAATATTTTGACTAGCAACTAAATTTGTGCATCAATGGTGCAATACTAAGACTAAGCATTCTGCAAGTTATATGCCATTTCTACCACATGGACAGTATGATACAAGGGCACAAAGCCCACTAAAGATAAAGTGATGTTGTATGTAACTTGTTCAATGTTCTCTTAACATGTTTTGTAATAAAAGCAAAAAAAAGTTCTAATACCATATCAGTGTATGAGATCTATTCTTTGGTTTTGGTTTCCTCTGTGGCCTCAAGCTAGTCAGGACGTGCTAGTGGGGATGGGGTGTCAGAGCCTGGGTGTGCGTGCCTGGTGACACAGCAATATCCAAAAGCAGATCCCTGCTGGGTTCCTTCAAAACTAAGGCCACCAGATTATTTTTTTTCCCTGGGCTGGGGAGGAACAGACCTCTCAGAGTTACAGAAGGCCATTCCTGCTAACAGTAGGACAGGTTGAAAGAAATAAGAAGTGTAACCTGTAGCAGGGATATGCGGGAGTATCACATACCTAGAAACTCACCTGCTAGAAGTGTTTATTGTACAGTAGTGACAAGTATTATAAAGCCATCTTGAAAAATTACAAATTAGATAGGAACTACCCTGGAAACAAATTTATGTGTGTTAAAGATCCTTGGTCCATGCTCTGGCCAGCTTAAGGCACAGACATCCAAGAAAAGTGCCTTTTGGCTATTTATACAGCTCCAGGAATGACTTTAATTATGAAGCTGGAAGAGCTTTTAGATTATTCAACGTTAACAGACATCTGCCAAAGAAGATCTGGAGCAGTTTAAAGCAGGAATTAAAGCAAAGCTTCCTTCCCTTAGACTTCCACAAGGGCTGTTAGCATTTTAAAGAGGTTTAAGCTTTGGTTTAATTGCAAGTGAAAATCCTGAGCATTAGTAAACACAATCAATGGAACAGCAAAGCATGACAGTGTTAATGGAATCCAGGGGTCTGATCCTGTACACTTCACTCAAGACAAGGAACTGTTCTTCTCTCTTACAGATGTGGTTTTTTTCAGCTGGACTACAACGACAGGATAAGGTGCTTTGCACTAGAAAGGAAAATGTAAGTTTTCTTCTGCCTCTCCCTGTTAAATATCTCCAGTAAACTTAGGGAGGTGGGGAGAAAGGACTGTAAAACAAATGATAAGAGGAGGAAATTTAATGTATTAATTTTTTTTAAAAAAAAAAGCTAGAAAATAAAGTAAACTTACACCACGGTCAAGAGCGTAATTAGCATCTGTCACAAAGGTTACTGGTCTGGAGGGATCGAGAGCTTTAGTGTGAGCTATCACTGTCCTGTTTGCAAACAGTAAAGCAAGAGTTTAACAGCAGCACGGAGAAGCACAGCCCCACTTCCCCAAGCTCTCTTATCTTTTCACCCCCCCTCAAACAGTTGGAGTGGCTTTTGATGTAGCAGGCAGAGTATTTTTAATTAAATACTGCAGGACACTTAGTGATCATCTGCTATAAAGTGCCTGCAATTCTATAACCAGTTCTGCAGGTGTATAAATACCACGGCAGAGAGACCTTTATCTGTCACAAAGTTGTTTGCTGTCCCACCTGAAAAAAGAGTAGACATATACCAAATCCAGGCAGGTTAATTTGCCTGTTGGTGCCAGCAGCTTACAAGTTGGTGAAGGGACAGTGAGTTTGGTCATGAAAATGTGGAAAGGGTAGCAGGAAGTTTCTGAATAATTCTTGGGGTGTGTTCCTGCCAAAGCATGAGGCCCTAGCCCTACGCCACAGCAGGCAGAGCTGTCAAAGGTTGGCTGCTCTTGTGGAAGCCCTGAATGAGGGAGGTGACAGAGAATGGGAGGGTCAAGCTCTGCTGCTACCTTGACAGTGCAGGAGGGTGGTGGATCAGTCTGAAGAAAGAAAATTCACAGTTACCTCCTAATGCAGCTACAGCTATTAGGGACAGTCTGCTAGCCCATTACAGAGATGACTCTTGGCTATCCAAAGCTTAAATCTCTTTAAAAATAAAGCCCAGGGGTCTGTAGGGACGCAAAGCAGTGGCTTTGAAGTGGGGTGTCACAATCAACCGCAGAACAAATAACTGGCACTAACCGAAGAACCTTAAAGGCCAATTATTTTACAGCTTTGCTGTAATTCTCAGATAATTTAGCATTCTTCTTCCACTGGTAACAAGGAATATCCTGTTCCCATCAGGCCTGCTTTAGGTTGACCCTTAGGTCAAGAAGAGATGTTCAGACCAAATGGACTCCTGGTAATTTGGCAGAGCCCTACCAGTTCAGAAGCAACAGGTTGAGACTGTTGCGTGGTTCTGAGCATGAGTTCAATGCATGCAGCAGTTACACTTTTAGTTTGCATCTGTGCATACTGTTTCAGGGTTCCCAAAAAAATGCTTGTCCTCTCTTTACTACTTCTCTGTGCCATCCCAAAGGAAGAAGATGCATCATCTGCTGAGATTCAAGCCTCAGCTCTCTGTACACACAGACGTACTTACTTAAAGTAGTAAGCTGCTGGGGGCAGCTCCGATGCCGGCTCGTTGGCTACCGACCACATCACGACTGACGGCCTGTTCTTATCCCTGCGGATCAGCTCCTCCATCACAACAAGATGATGCTGCAAGGACTTGTTCCCAAAACTCTCACTTAAAGACAAAAAGAAGCAAGACCTGGTGAGGTGAGGGTATAAAATTTATCCCCTTTGCCTTTTCCTGTGAAAACTCAAGCCTCTGGGGTATATAAGTACAGCTGAGCCTTGAGGCTGAATATGGCTTCTGCTCTATTTCCCCAAAGCCTGCTGCACAGTTCAGGGGCTGTGGTTTGGGCTCATGAATTGAGCCAGACCAAATGATGCGATGGCCATGTGGCAAAACGCCCTCCGGTTGCCCAACCTCACTTGGCACGTGTGGCACAACGGGCTGATTTCTAAATAGAGCAAAGTACTTCCATTATCAGGACAACGGGCACCGCGGGATGGGAGGGGAATGCTGCGGCAGGGATGGATATAGAAGGGGAAAAGGGTCTTTTGAGCGATTGCTTACAGCATTTTAATCCCCACTCCTGGGCACTCGTCGATCACCACGATGCCGTAGGCATCGCACAGGTCCATGATCTCCTCGGCATAGGGGTAGTGGCTGGTGCGGAAGGAGTTTGCCCCCAGCCAGCGCAGCAGGTTGAAGTCCTTCACGACCAGGGGCCAGTCGAGGCCTTTGCCACGGATCTGGGGGTGGGGAGAGAGAGACATCGCACCCCGTCACACCGCCCGGCCGGGGCTTCTCCTCACACCTCAGCGGGGCACCACCGCGTTCCCTCTCGCTCCCAGCCTGTTTCCAGCCGCGGGTACCATCTCCAGCTGGCTGCACCGCCTCTCCGTGCGGTGTTCGCCTTTCGGAAGGGCGCGGCCCCCGGCACACCCGCACGCCGGCCTGGAGCAGCGGAGGGGCTGCAGGCAAGCTGCCGGCGCTGCTGCCGCCCTGCCCGCGCCGCCCCTCCCGCCCCTCCCTCCCCTCCACAGCCGCTGTCCGTGAGGCGGGCGGGGCGAAGAGGACCCCGGGCCGGCGGGGCCTCCCTCCGCGGGGAGCCGGCCCTGAGGTGAGCGGCTTGGCGGGCGGCTGGGGCGGGGACGGGGCCTGGGCGCGGCTGCGAGGCCTCCCTGTGGCCGGGCCGCGCCTCGCAGCCCTGCGGCTCCCCCGCGGCTCACACCTCCCAGACGGGGAGGGTAATGGAGGGGTAGGGGTTTTAAACCAAAACGGGAGATTTAGACTGGATATAAGGAAGAAATTCTTTACAGCGAGGGTGGTGAAACACTGGAAGGGGTTGCCCAGAGGGGTGGTGGAGGCCCCGTCCCTGGGAACATTCAAGGCCAGGTTCTGAGCAACCTGATCTGGGTAAAGGTGTCCCTGCACCCTGCAGGGGGTTGGACTGGATGGCGTCAAAAGGTCCCTTCCAACCCAAAACATTCCATGATTCTATTCTATGATTTCACTGGGTGGAGAAACCGCCATTTCTGACTGGAAGCCATGGCCAGGAGGCGACTGTTCAGCTCCTCTGCCAGCACACCCAGGCTGACCCATGCACCCCGCGAGGGATGTTACAGCTATGGCAGGGTTGGGCACAGTGTCCCCCTTCATGCTGGCAAAAAGTTCACCCCACAGCCCCCCTGGCAGCTCCGGGCCTGGGAGAAGGGTGCGAGGAAACAGCCCCTTTGGGTGGAGAGGGGAGGCAAGAGCGGGCACTGCCTCAGTGAGGTGCCATTAGGTGCCCTGAACCATAGGCACCGCACACTTACGTCTGCGTCTTCGTGCTTGTTGACACCATGGAAGTAGAAGGGCTTGCCATTGATGAGGAACTGCGTGCTGGTGACGTGGACGGTGCGGATGCCGACCGGGAGCGTGTACACGTCCTCCAGCAGCGCCCCGTTCACCTGCGCCTGCATTTTCACCTGGATTTCCAAAGGGGAGATGGCAAGTGATGTGCTGAGCTTCACAAGGATGCTGTGTCTTCCCTCCCCCTTGTCTGTAAGGGCTATCCTGACCGCCCGTCCACTTTCCAGCCCTGCCTCAGCACGCTGCCTGCTCCTCACTGCTGCCTCAGCTGATTCTTGTGGTCCCCACGTACCTTTTCAGGGAAGGAGCAAGGTGTGACTAAACAGAAAATAGAAATCCAAGCTGGGGATGTTGAAGGATGAAGAATGAACCCTGGATGACCCTTTGGGGCTTGCTCACCCTAAGAGCTTCAGTTTCTTTTCCCCTTACTCATCTGGGCCATTTCATCCTCCCAGGCAAGGCAGCAGTGCATCTCTTCTGCCCTGTACCTTGATACCAGGCAACTACTGAAATGTCATCTGCTTGTAATAGATGCAAACCTGAGCCCCTGGAAACTCACAGCAGCTCATCTGCCTTAATTTCTGCATCTAAGCGTCACTACTCATCCTTAACTCACGGAGTCTTCCAGGCTTGTGCTACTGATGCTGAACTCTTGTGTTGCAGAGTGGGAAGAAAGCTTGTTGCATGGCAAAGCATGTGGAAGAGGTTAGCAGCCTGCTCCTCACAGACTCTCCGCTTTTGCGGTATCTCCTCCCCTGTAGTGTCTCAAATGGTCCTTTTGCAAGGGATGGATTGGGCCCTAAATGTAAAGGGCAAGTATCTGAGAGTGCGTGCATGCACAGCTTGATTTGATTACTGTATAATTAGCAATGCCACTCTGGTCACATGAACAGGGTCCATGGGAGAAGATGAGTATGGAAGATGGGCCATATGGCAGTTCCTTACCCCTACCAGACAGATGGAGGAAACGCACACAGAAAGGAAGAAATGTCACTGTTACCTCTAAGGAGTAGCGGTATCCAGGGTTCTCGTGCATCAGGTAAGGCCACCAAAGATTTGGGTTCAGGACTTTTAGCTCTCCAGTGGGCCCATCACCTGTAGCAACCACTTTCCCTTCTTGGTCACGTAAACTCAGGGACAAGGAATAGAGTGTGCTGCCAACAACCGACACCTCATATTGCACCATTGCTGGTTCAAAGGAAACAAAAGACAATCAGAGGCTGCCAGTGAAAGGAAAAATGCACGCATCAAATGTTGGAGGGTTTTCACATACAGCAGCATTAAAAGATGAGGGATATGTAGAACAACAACAGAGTGGCATGAATTGAATGTAAGAAGCATGACCTATCTGTCTTGAGGTTCCGAAGTTTCCAGCAAGATTTGTGTATCACACAACTCTTACTTTGAGATAATCCTGCTTTAAGTGGCAGGAATACTGCCCCTACTGAGAAATTCTACTTCGAGAAACACCTGATCACCCTTTAACAGGAGACTCATGCAAACACTTCTTTTTTTCGTATTGCTTCTGAACTCTTCACCATATACGTGCAGCTGCTGAGCCGTGCAATAGACCAGGTTCAAGAAAAAGCCGCTATGAAACAAATTCAATCGGACTTTTGCAGGATATGTTCTCTGCTGCCCTTGTCATCTCCATTTGGAGCCTGAGGTAGCTGCTGTAATTGTTCTGGACCTACCAATGCTCTCTGACGAAGCAGTTGTCACAGTAATATCATCTATATAGACAGAAGGAGTGGTGTAAAGCACAACCGGGCGATGGATTCCAGCATAATTAAAGAAATCGAACCTGATGTTCTGCACAAAATAGTTCTTGGGATACCTGAGTGAGCAAGACAGGAGAAATGGCCACGTTATGTTTCATTACACAAGAACTGAAGGCAGCACATGGATGCTAGCAAGGTAAAATAGTCATGTATAAATAGGTGCTAGCGGGTAAAATAGTTTTTACAACAGGATGGATCGAGCTATCTCCCAGTAGTGCTACTGCTGCTACACTGAAGGGCACTACCAGTTAACAAACATCTAATGCACTGAATCGGTTTGATCCTTCAGGATAGTTGGTACTTGCAGTTTCCAAGCTTGTCAAATCTGCCATTGATTCAACCTAGCAAATCACTTATCCTGTGTATGAAGCAGATGCAAGAACTCAGTGCAGATTCCTCTTAACACCAAAGCTTAAACTCCTCCCTGCTCGACTGATGAATTTCAGCATAAATACAACCCATGCTTTTCTAAGTTGCTTGGAGGGCCTTATGAGCCAGCAGCTGAATAAATTCCCATTCTCTCACCCCTGGGATAAGCTCAGCAGTACAGCACTTCAGCAACTCACCTTGTTTTGTCATTCATGTACTGAATTGACCCTGGAGGCAGAGTGTGGGGTGTCAGGGTGTTGTTGAGCGCAACAGTGATGCGGCACGGGATCCCTGGGCTGCCCTGGACAATGCTGCTTATATCTGCTTCAAAAGGGAGGTGCCCCCCTTCATGCTCCACAACTTGCACGCCGTTGACCCACTGCAAGAGAAGACACCTGTGAGCCTGAGAGGCAGGGTTATTGGGTTTTTGTGCCAGGCATAGGCAGGAGAAGGGAAGGAGCCCAGCAAAGGGCAGTCGGGATTCCCAGTAACACTGAACCTTGTTCTGGGCTCTTACTCCTTGAGGGATCAATCTAGCAGCCCTTCCTTTACTGGGAGCTAGGTCTGGGTCACTTACAAGTGTCACCAAGACACACTCTTTTGGGCAGGTCCTGTGGCAAAGAAACATTTTAGTTGCTAGTCCCGATATTGGAGGATCAGAGAAGAGAGACTTGGCCAAGTTCTTGGCTGGAGGAAAACAGCCAAGAGTTAAGAAAACAACAAACTGACATAAAATCTAGGCAGAGATGTGTCTGCTGAAGAAGTCATAGGAGAGATTTTAGTGCAGCATGATTTTGGAAACGTGGACAATTTCCCATGCAACGTACCACAATGGAGTAGTAATGGGCACTACCGAAACGGAGCACCACTCTGGTGTTGAGGTCGTCCTGAAGCCAGCGGAGAGGAAGCAGCACCTCTTTCTCATACCAAACCCAGCCGATGTAGTTCTCCAAGCTGGGGTCTTGAGTGATATCGTTGAAGCTGGCAGGCACTGGCATGTCGATCACAGGACCAGTCTGGCAGGAATTGCACAGAAAGGGAGAGAACAACTTATTTAATGGAAGATATCTTGGCTGTCCAACCTGTCCTGCTGGAGGTGTCCCCTTCCACTGACAGTGTTACCATCCCTTTGCCAAGTGGAAATACTTGGGAAAACCTGTTTAGAAACTGCTGTGATCTGTCACAGGTCCTGTACAAGTCCTACTAACATCAGGCCCGGAACCTGCCTGTTCCTACAGTTAGAAGCTGCTTGTATCTTTCTCCCCTCTTGATTTTATTAATGGCTCTGGGTATTGCGGACTTGGAAAAGCGAGGGGAAAAAAAATAAATCCTCGGGTCATTGTTTCAGCCTGGGATTTCCCACAAACCGTAGTTTGTGGCTGTTTGGTGAGCAACACTGGTGCTGTGGTGTCAGTTCACTGGGATGGGGTGCTGCTCGTCAGGCTAAGCGCTGTAGTAGACGGGTAGCAAGAGTTATGGATATTTTGGGCCAGATCCCCCAGGGAAGATCTGTGGAGACTGGTTGGGATGAGTCCAGCCTTTCTCCCTCCCTGAAAGCAACACAGATTCGTTCGGATTACAATAGAGTCAATTCACTTGCTTATTTTTAATATAAGGATTATAGGCGGGCAGTGTCGTAAGACATCTAACATTGAGGTAACCAGATGCTATTGCAAAATAGAGCTGTTCATTTTTAGCACCTGCCGCGCTCGTGATGTCGCGTAACCGAGCGCTGCAGCAGCGCACAGCGGCAGCAGCTTCCCCTTTCCTAAGGAAGCCTTTCCATGGAGAGCAGAATGAGGAAGGTCTGGTTGCCCGGTGGTGAGCATCATGTGCGTGGCTGACTCAGCACCAAACAGTACCAGTACTGCGGAGAACTTAGCACCCGTATTAGACATCAGAAAATCCTAGCAGGAAAATCCTTGGATGGTGAAGTGGATCTTCTGGTATCCGATACAGGATACCCTTTGACTGGGATGGCCATAACGTGTGTCTCCTTCAGGGAGGTTCTCTGATGTCTAAAGTAGGTTGAGCGTACGTGTCTAAGCCTCCCTTTGCAGGGTGCATAATCCAGGATTCCTCTCCTCTGGCTGTCTCTTTTCACAAAACTCCTAGCAGCGTAGTGTCTTCCAGCTCTTCTCTCCTTCCAGGATTTGGAAAAAAAATTGGCCAAAGGGCTAAAATTTGGAAAAAAAATTGGCCAAAGGGCTAAAATAGAAATGATGAAGGACGCATACTTTTTATACGTAGAATATGTAACTTCTTTCTTTTAGGGAATGGTGTTAATTTCATAATGGATTTCAGTTACACCAGAACTTATCTGCACTCGGCTGCTTTGGAATAAAGAATTCAAGAGTGCCCTTTCCAGCATGTTTTTGCTTATTCTATGCCGCCGACGACAGGCAAATGTTGTGCAAGGCCAGCCTTGCCTTTGCAGCCCAGGGATTTCTACGAGAGCTAAAGGCGGCTGCAGGTCGCTCCGAGCCCGCTCTGCCGCCGCCCGGTAATTGGCGAAGCAGCAGCAGCCGCCCCGCAAGCCTGGCGGGGAAGGAAGGGGAAAGGGGGCTCTCGGCAGAGGAAGGAAGCCCGCTTTGCAGGGGGGCCCTGCCCGGGAGGAGGGCGAGCACCCCCCTGCCCCGGGGAAGGGGCAGCCCCTGCCCGCGCCCCGCGCCCGGCCCCGCGGTACCTGCCGGAGCGGCTGCCGGTACCAGCGATGCACGAAGCCGGCGTCCCTGCCCGGCGAGAAGTCGGCGCGGAAGCTCCAGAGGCCGCCGAGCTCCTTCCGCTCCCGGGAGGGGGTCTCTCGGGGGTAGAGCATCCCCCCCGGCGGGGCCGCCGCCCGCCCCAGCGCCAGCAGCAGGAGCAGGCGGCAGCCCCCCGCCACGCCGCGGCCCATCCCGCCGCCTGAGGCTCCCGCCGCCATCTTGGTTGTGGGCAGTGCCCGGGCGGGCGGCGGGGCGGGTCCCGCGGCGGGGCGGGCGGAGCCCCGGCGGGGCCCGGGTGCGGGGCTCCGGGCTCCCCGAGCCAAAGCCAGCGGTAGCCTGGCGTAAAAACACCCGCCGGAGTTGGGCTGTGTCCAGCATTGCTGGGTTTCCGGGGGAGTGGGGTGGTTTTCGTAGAAGTGTGGAATGTTTTGGGTTGGAAGGGACCTTTAGACGCCTTCCAGTCCAACCCCCTGCAGGGTGCAGGGACACCTTTAACCAGAATCAGGTTGCTAAGAACCTGGCCTTGAATGTTTCCAGGGATGGAGTCTCCACTACCTCCCTGGGAAACCTGTTTTCTTTATTTATTTACTTGCTTACCTACTGCTCTTTCTTTTCAGAGCCACTTGTTGAAGTGGGAGGGCAAGAAGTT
>JAKFQP010000736.1:113260-123760 GCA_023375905.1 Nycticorax nycticorax | reverse complement strand
GCAGATGCCAAGGGATGCTCGTGCGCTGGTGGTGGGACAGGGTTTCCCTCCCGAGTCACAGCGAACCGGTGAAGCGTGGTTACAGCACCGCTTGCCAGCCCCCGCGCCTGCTTGGGCAGCAAACACCAAAGGGATTAAGAGACTGGGGATATTGTCTCGTGAAGGAAGGTGAAAAGGAGTAAATGTGGTGTGGCGTAGGCGAGCGACGAGTTTGAAGAGGTCACCAAAAGGATATGCATGAGAGAGAATTGGGAAAAGAATAAAGTATCACCGTGACACAAGAGTTATTCAGAGGTCAGGAGACAAAGTTAAGATCACAACGCCTTAATGCCAAATGAGGTCCTTCCTCAGACAGAACGACCACATCCAGTCCCTTACATCATCTGGGCACACGTGAAATGAGTTGTGATAAACTGATTCGTGCCGGCAAACTTGCCTCGGCAATAGGTGGGAGACGGCGTGACCTCTCTGGTCCTCTCCATCTCCCCTTTCCACGCCAGAAAAGTGCAGATGCTCGCAGAGCTCTAGCAGCAGCAGTTGGACCGAGCAGTTTGGGGGATTTTCGGTGTAAGGGTCTGCGTGGTGCAGTGTTGGAGCTGGCGGGATGCAAGAACTGACGGGGGTGACAGAAGGACGGGCACGGAGGGAAGGGGGAGAGCAGAAGGAGAAGGTCAATTAACTGCACAAGTGCGAGGGAGGGTCTGCTGGGCAGGGGACGCGCCGCCCCGACTGCGTCTGGGCAAAACACGAAGGGGCTGGGATGGTTTCCCATGTCCCGGGTTGCACTGGGCAGCACTGGGTGTGAGCTGGGTCAGGACAGGGGAGCCAAAGCCAGGAGCCCGATCGCTGGACCCAGCTGCTTTGGCTCCAGTTAAACTTTCACGGACACACGGATTTCTTCAGAAGATCCACACAGAAATCACCGCCCGGCCACAGCGCAGAGCACCTCGATATCCAAACCAACAGTGCAGGCACATCCACGCAATTGCCACCTCTCCGCATCTCGCTGCCACCCCCGGGCACCTTCCCCAAACGCTCCTGAAAGCAAACAGCCCCCCCGACTGCCCTTAACAGAGTCAGGCGTCGGACACGTCAGAAATACGGTTTAAAATATCCCAGCAGCACTTTGCTGTAAAGAACCGGGAAGGACACGGAGCAACTTTCCCTGACGCAGAAGTGGCTGGATTATAGACCTGATCGGATGGCAAACAAATGCAGATGTATAGAACTAAATAAAACGTTGCCTGTGATCTCTGTGTCAACAAATTAGATAACTGTGTTGGCAACTTGGCAGGCTTCCCCTGTTTGCATTGGTAAATTAAGTTCACAGTCTCTGCCGTTGCAGGGGCATTTTTAATTTTTTTCCTTTTTTTTTGTATATGACTCATGCTTGAAGGCTGATCGTGTGGCATTTGGGGGAGCTCATCGCTCTAAAGGACTCAGCAGAAAAGTTCTGTGTCCGTGGAAATGGTTCTTGCGGGGGAAATCCAGAAAAAAAGAGGACAATTCTAAATGACGTCTCTTTACGTGGGACGCGTGATGCTGCGCTCCCCCTCCGTTATCTGCCCTCAGACCCCGAAAGTGAAATTTAACAATCAGGTTATTAGAAAATTCTCTTTCCTTTCTGAGCCTTTAAACTCTGTGACCCACCTCAAATTTAGGCAGGCACAGTTTGCCCTCATGGCTTTCCAGTGTGGCAGCCCTGATCCTTTGCCCGTGACACCAGTAAAGGTGCAGCGGCCGCAGTGCAGCTCCTATGGGACAAGGATCGGGCCCACAGAGCTACGCTGGAGGCGGTCAAACCGTCCCCTTGGTTAGCTGGGAACCGTGGGCAGACGCCTCGGGCGTGTAAGGAACGGGCACTGCTGAACCAAGGGATGGAGAAGGGAGCCCCTGGGCAGAGCAGGGCCGGAGGGCTCCCCGCACGGCCGCCTTCCCCCCTGCTTCAAATCCTCCCCATCACGCCGGCCACAAAATGTTGGCACTATTTGGGTGGGGTAAGCCCAGTGCCAATCAACCTTAATTCCTTTTATCTGACTAACCATAACCTCACGGATCCGAGGAGCGTCGGTTTGCCCCGTGCGTGCGCGGTGCCCAGCGCTGCAGGTCGGGTGCCTGATTTAGCTGCTGGCCACGCGGTGTTAACGGCGGTAACTGCTGAACCTCAACACTCGTTGTGTGGTTGTCCCAGCCCAGTGGAGAACACGGGAGCAAGAAAAATAACTAAAGGCATGAGATTTTTAATTGCTGTTCATGAAATGCAGAAAATCTCCTAAATGCAGAAAATTTCCTAAGGAAAGGGAAGTAACACGCCACCTACGAAACGCAAAGGCACGGCCAGGTTACGTCCCTTCTTCTTCTCACAGATGTGCTTAGTTTGCAAGTATGAAACCTGGTATGTGACAGACAGTTGTGTTGCTCAAAGTTCACTTGACTTAGCATTTATTTGCTGAATCGTCACAGAAAACTACCACTAAACATGTTGATTAACATAATTGGGCCTGATTGCATCTTTGGAAGATAGATGCTGCCTATAAAAACCCTCCCAAATTTGTTCAAGCTTTCAGCTCTCACTATTGCCTTCAGATTGCATTTATTATTGAAGAAGCCACTCCTTCCTCCCTCCAATTAGGGGACTGGAGCATCTCCCCTGTGAGGAAAGGCTGAGGGAGCTGGGCTTGTTCAGCCTGGGGAAGAGAAGGCTGAGAGGGGACCTCATCAACACCTACAAATATCTCAAGGGTGGGGGTCACGAGGACGGAGCCAGACCCTTCCCAGTGGTGCCCAGCGCCAGGACAAGGGGCCATGGGCACAACCTGAAGCAGAAGAGGTTCCAGTTGAACGGGAGGAAGAACTTGTTGACTGTGAGGGTGCCCGAGCCCTGGCCCAGGCTGCCCAGGGGGGCTGTGGAGTCTCCTTCTCTGGAGATATTCAACCCCCGCCTGGATGAAGTCCTGTGTACCATGCTCTAGGAGAACCTGCTTGAGCAGGGGGGTTGGACTTGATGATCTCCCGAGGTCCCTTCCAACCCTTGGGATTCTGTGATTCCTCACAAGCACCCGTTCCTACCCTGGGGATCTACCTTTGTGTCGAGAACCTGGTTAGTGCTCACCGATTCTCAGGGAATAAACAGCGACTACAAAACTTGGGACGCTTAATGCATCTCCCAGTCAACATCGCCTGCTGCACCCTCGCCCTTCACAGAAACAGAGATTTTCCCATTTGGCGCTCTCAATCTCACGTTCCAGCTGCTGGGATCGTGGTGGGGATCTGGGGAGGAAAGCAGCCACCGGTGTTAGTGTGCAGCTTGCCATGGGAAGGGGCTCCTCCACCCGTGAAGCATCCTTGCTGGAGCGCCGCTCTCTGCCAGACTGTCCCTGTGCAGAACCACTGTCTTAACCTCCCCATTTGCTCCTGAGCAGGACAACGATATGTGGTTGAGTTCAAGACAAAAACCCTTATGGTTTCTAAAGTCTTTAACTTTCAGGTCTTCCAAGTGGTGCAGAGAACCAGCCCCTAAAATCAGCATTTCCCACCCCCATCAGGCCGCGCCACTGGAAGTATGCTTGAAGGTGCATCTCTACCTTCTGCGGCGAGACTGGAAGGAGAAGAGCCATTAGGACAAAGGCAGCCAAATCAATCTTCAATTGTTGATAATCTCAAGGGCATTAGGAAGCTGAGTGTCGTGTATTTTATCATATGATTGATCGTGACGATGCGCGGTGTAAAGAGCAATATTCCCCTTTTGAGGCACAGCGGAGGGTAGGTCTTTGTTGAGCAGTAATTCTCAATTACCCCACCGCGACCTTGCAGGGATCTTTGATCATTCACAAGGAAGCCTGGGCCGGCCGCTAAATAGAGTCCTGTGATAAGAAACTTGTTATAGGCCATGGATGACTGATGGAGAACTGCCAGTTATTTTTTACAACAGCTTTTACAATAGCTCACAGAAGCGTTTGGGGGCCTGACTGTGATAGCACCTACATCTCCTGGGCAAGTGATCAGTAGGGCTCACAGGTAGATCAATCTTCCTAATAATTTATAGCTACATCACTTTGATGAGGTCAAGTCGTAAGGTGCACACAAATTATGTTCTCACCCCGAATGAGAGGTTGTCACTGCTGGCGGTATCACCTTGCCCGTCCTCCCCGAAATGACTTCCTCGCCACCCTCCTGCAAGCAGCAATGCTATCAGCAGGTCCTCTTAGACAACCACCACGAAATGAATTGCTCAGGCAGCCAACGGCAGCCTCCCGCAAATACTTATCCTCTCAAAGACTCTCATCATAAAACTTTACGATACCTTTTTTCTTACGATAATCCAGTATAAACACAATTTAATGGTACAAGGAGGAAAACAACCACGGCAGCAGAAACAACAGGCGATGGCTGTAAAGTCTCTCATCTCGTAATTTTTTCTTTCTTTTCGCTCATTCTCTCCCCTTTGTTTTAAGTGTGCATTATTTCGGTCGTGCTGCCGCCGCATTATTCCACGCTCTCAATTATTCTGCTACAAAGCCAGGAGGCCTTCTGTGGTTGTATTTTAAGCCTTTGAGGTGGGTTTTTTTTTGCTTGTGAATTTGATCCCACTTTGCTTGGGGTGACTTTTATGCCTGGTAAACCACCCCGTCCAATTCTGAAAAAGAAACTGCGTCCAAGGGAAACGCTGGAGACAGCCACACAAACAACTCACCCACGGCGTGCCCATCTTCCCTCTAATCCCAATTTGACTTTGTTTAGGCAGCAGAACAGTCTCCCGTATGCAGCCCCACGGGTTACTCATCAAGCCTATAACATCCCTGACAGTGGCATCAATACCCTTGATCTTTCTTCATACCCAGTGGCATCATCCTTCACTCAAGCCTCCCTGGGGTACCTCTGGGTGGGGAGGTGTGTGCTGCGGGCGGTTCCTCAGCCCGTATCAGAGCCAGCAAACCGGCCTCACTTAGAAAGTAATGGCTTTTGTTAGCCCAGAGAAGTGACCTTGCTAAGAAAGCGTCCGACTCCTCAAGTGATGTTACTGGGGAAGATGCAGCTACGCATCCCGTGCCCAAAGACGATACCGAAGAAACAAAAAGTGCTGAATTATTTTTTTTTTTGGTGAACAGAGATTTCCAGATTCTACTCCCTGGACCAATTCAATGCTCTTGCAAGGCAATACAAGTCCCTGCTTCTAGGCTTTAGCCTCTACTTTCTGGTGCCATTTGACCACCAGCCTGGTACGTGCCATTAGAAGGCCAAATGAGAGGGAGCCCAGTCCCGAGTCACCGAGTTTGCCATCCAGGCAAAGCCAGCGAGAACAGGCTGGATTTCCTACCTTCTCCTTTTTTTTTTCTTTGTCTGAACTCCCCAAACGCAGGCTTACCTGCATAAATCCAACAAGTTATTTACTGCTATTACAACCCTCAGAAATGAAATACATGCGATGGGAAGGCGGCTGCCGTTTATAACCAGCCCACCGACCGGGATTAGAGATCACGCTGCTCTGTGGTTTGTCTTACCGCCACAGCCTCTGCCTCACCCCTTGTCAGCAAACTGCTCCAAGGAATCGTTATGCAAATGCCCGCTGGGGTAATATTTACCCACTTTTCGTGTGCCCTCGTCAGCGCCGGCGCACCACCCGGCCGTGCTTCCCTCTGGATGGACGCAGCGGACGCGCCCGGCCCCCGGCCGAGGTCTCACCACGCTCTTCCTCCGCTGCCTTCAGCCTCACGGTCCCCCAGCTCCCTGATCAGCCTGGTACCAGCTGCCTCCTCGCCGTGTAAGTGGAATAACCATGTCAGACCACGACAAAAACAATATTAACTTCTTTAATTAAATTTACCAGCATTACTTATTTGAACGGCACAAGCTGGGCTGAGCTGCAACTATGAATATGTAATATTGGCAGCTGCACAAATATGGAACAAAATAAGCAAATAATTCATAACCTAACTAAACAAAGATTTCACAGTACTTATTTGTTTTAATAAATGCAAACACACAGAAATATTTTTAAGCAAAGAGATTTCTGCCAAGACTTTGCAGGAAAAACTTGGCATGGCTACTGCACGGGCTGCTCCAGGCTTAGACAGGAGACTTCGGGGATGAAAGAGTCCAGCAGAAACCTGAAGGTAACCAAGTGGAAGGGTTGGTCCCGTTATGAGCTAAAATGCATTTGGAAAGGTAAACTGAGAGGCCCGAGAGAAGAGACTCTCCTGCGAATGACCTTGTGTTTTACGGAGGGCCTCCCCCTGCGAGCACGGCAGGGAATTCCCACGCAGAATTCCTGCCGTGTGCGCAAAAGGTTGAGAGGGATGTTCTCCTTTTTGCATAATTCATGCTAAATATACAAACACATGTAAATTGCTCCATTCTTCCCCTTACTTAAAATGAAGTGGAGTAATCTACATTCTAAATAAGATTAAGGTGCCACTACAAATCCCACTAATTCTCCTGCCGGAGCCGCACCGAGCGGCGGGTGGGTTCCTGGGGCCGAGCTGCCCTCCCGCGGCACCGCAGGCTCAGCTGTGGCTCTCCAGCCTGGGCATTTATTTAGGTATCGGCCTCTCGAGAGCTGAAGCAAGTGGGTTTATCAGCAACTCTTGAGACTGAGGGTGCTGAGCGCTGCAGAGTGGCGAACCCCACCTTTTCCTTTCCAAGCAGTAAAAATACTGGTCCCGGCTGGGTGGAAAGATGTTCAGCATCTCTGAGCGTGCCTTTGTGCCACCTGAGCTCATGGAGCAACGGCTGCCCATGGGGAGAAGCGACAGGAAAAGCCCTGAGGAGAACACGGAGCCAGATCTGGGTCCCCCCAGGCAGGGTCTGCCCCCGGGGGGGCTGAGGGGCTCCCTGACGGCGCTCCCAGAGACGCGCTGGGGCCGCAAGCCCTGCAGCAGCGCTGCGTTTATTCTGCGGCCAGAGAAAACAGAGACGAGCCCCCCGTGTCTTCCGAAACCGACAGTGGGCGAGGAAGAGCTTCAGCGGGATGCCAGTGGTGCCCGACCCGTCGGCAGAGCAGCAGATGGGGCACGGACAGAGCGAGGAGGAGCAGGACCTGGCACCCAGCATCTGCTCCCCACCAGCCCTGGCTGACGGCACGGGCACATTAACCCTGGCTAGATGACTGTGCAGAAAAAGATAGCAAGGTGTAAGAGACATAGAGCGATACAGAAAGCACTCGGGACTTCTATGTGGACAAGATTTACCCAGGCAAATCCTTCGTTGCCTGAAATGGAAGGAAGTGCAGGACAGGACTGGACAGAGGTATCCTTCAGCCCTACCCAGGCAAGGTACCACTGGGAAATGCTGGAGTAAATCTGCTGCCGAGATTTTGGGCACACTGCTGCTCTTCCCCAGGCTGAGGCAGGGCAGGAGCAGCCCTACGGCCGCAAGAAGGCACCTCCCCTGTAAAACAGAGGGGACCGTGCCCTTTGCCTGCTTCCCAGAGGCACTGTGATATCAAGGCTGGATGATGAACGACAACAGTTAGGTTCCTAGCCAGAATGAGCTGTATAAATTAAGATTATCAGATCACGCTGCCAACAACAGATCCTGGCTGGAAACCAGGCGACGAGATCTGCCCGCCCGTGCCCCCTTGGGAAGCGAGCTGACACCGCACGGTGCAAAATCGCGTCCGTGAATGGCCGGGCGGGGGCACAACGCTGTCCGAAGGCTCCTGACGGCCCTGAACACGCATAGCCTATCCAGTTTTAACTGATCCAGTGTCATTTGGATTTAAACTATCATTCTTGCTAAGCTGGCCCTAAAATGCAGAGAAGTTTAATCCCTAGTAGGCTGGCGATCCACGATGAGCCATTTCCAGTCGGCTTAGCCCCCCGAAATCACACAGGGAACACCAGATTACTCAGGGACCAGCTACTGCTCCAGGATCCCCCGTGGTGCTCAGGCACAAGAGGCGCGATAAATAACAAAGCAACCGGCTTCATTTTGAGTTCCCCTGCCTCCTTCGGCTTCGCTTATCTCCACCACTCTATTTCCAAATAGATTCTTCCCACGGGCTCGCCCGGCGGTGGCTGTTCCACAGTAACACACCTCTGCTGCAGGCCCATCCCGGTGAGAAGAGCAGTTACCAGAGAAGGAAGGATGACGTTTGTTCTTTGGGGGGTGGGCAGGCAAAGTAAGAACTAACTAAGAAAGTTTTCTTCCAAGGAAAACAGCACAGCCATGTTCTTACAGTATAGATCCAAACTGCAGGCGCTGTTTTAAATCTCAATGTCTATGGCGCAAATGTGTCAAGTGGTTTTTATTTGGGGGACAGGCTATCAGAACTAGAAAAGTCAGCTCTTTCCACGTCTCCTGTTTAGGCTCAGCTAAAACGAGAACGCTGGCTTGGTTTAGTCACTCTGTAAGCCAGCCTGCGTTTCGGCTCCCCGTGATGAGCGCGACCAGTACCGATAACGTCTGCCTGTGTGGTTTCTCCAGTAACCATTGCTTGACTGAAGGTAACGGGGATACTGCATGCGGCACCGGTGGAAGATCTAGTCCTGCATTGCTCCGGTTTGTCCTATAACATCCATTGGGACAAAGCTGTCCCCCCGGGGCTTGTTCTTACTGAAAGGTTGTGGGACACGGTGGCAAGGTGCTAGCACGCACTGCAGCTTCTACGTGCAAAGGGGCAAGAGCACAAATATCTGTGTGCTCCTGAAGTACCCAGCCCTACCGCACCGCAGGCCCCGGGGCTGACCTGAAGGGGAGGCAGCGAGGCCGCTGGACCCAGTCACGCAGCTCGTGGTCTGGCGAGACCACCCGCGCCCCGGTGGGCCACCAAACCGAGCCCCCAGCGGCAGCGCGCAGCCACAGCGGGCTGGCCACAGCAGGCGGGTCCTCCGGGCACGGCCGGCTTGTGCGGGTGCTCCCCCCCCAGCACACGTCCCCCTCCTCGCCTCCAGGAACATTTGGGTTTGACTTCAAATTAGGATGAGGCAGAGAATCCATCACTCTGCTGTCAGGTTGTTCCCGTGGTTAATTACCTCCTTTGTTAATGATCTTTAGCTACGAGCTAAACTTGTCACCTTACAATTATATAACCTGATTCTTTTTCTTATACTGAATCTATACGTTACCATAAAAGCCCCTTTCTTCAAGGAGGGCTAGGAAGGAATTGGTGAGAGGAAGGTTATGCCCCAAGTATGGGATGATCTGGGTAGACGTGACAGGCAACCAGCAGCCGAACAGAAACAGCCCGTTTTAGGGGTGGGCTGGGAGAGAAGAGAAGTCATCTGAGCCAACCCAGCGCATCGGGCCCCGGGACACATCCCTCCCCCAGCACCCCCCTTCCAATTTCTATAGCTACAGGGCTCGACCCTAACTGCAGACCGCTGTAACCGCCCGGCACCCGTGCACCGGCCGCACCGCAGCCCTTGGCACGGCTCCTGCCTGCAGTCCCGGGGCCACCGCTGTGCCCCCCGCCGCCGTGCCCCCTGCCCCCCCGCTTCACACCGAGCTCCCGAGGGAACACGGCGGGCGCCCTGGCCCTGCACGGTGCGACAGCACGGAGCCGCCCTCGCCCACGGACGATGGCCTGGGTTAAAGATGGGGGTGGGTTAAAGACACGCGGTCGTTGGCCAGCGGCGTAAGCCAGAGGGAAAACAACAGGTCTGCACTGCCTGTGAGAGAAGGCTCGGGGCATTGCCGGGAGAAGTCACAGCCCTCAGCGGCAAGGAAGCCTTTCCAACCGCTCATCTTCTTTTCTTTGAAATGCAACTAAAACAAGAAACCAGTCTGTTTCAATCACGCTAACGACCGGTGTCAGGCACCCTGAGGGGTACAGGTCCCACACGGCAAAGGTGGGGCGTATGCGCCTGAAAGGGAGCGCTCAGAGGGCAGCGCCTGCTTGCAAAGCTGGAGCACGGTACCGGAGGACGGGCGTGTGATGGGGATGCTGCGTCAGCCCCCAGAGCACGCTCGCGCCTCTGCCCAGGCTTGTCTCCACGGGATGCTCTGTCCTGCCAGGCTGCCAGGCACTACAGAAGCCTCGGGGATCAGCAGAGCCCTGGCAAGACACGGGTAACAGCACGCACAACAGCACCCAGGCTCCAGCGATGCTCAGGATCAGGTTTGTGTTTTAAACCAAGGCAGCAAATGGCAATTCTGCAGCGCTGTTTGGAATGCATGACCTTGTGTGCATTTCATCACTTAGAAAGCATCACATTGCGTTATGTCCCATCACATCAGGCAACTGCTGAACTCACTGAGACGCAATGTTACACGGAACGAGCTGGGAGCAGAAGTAATGCGAAAGATTTTGCAGGTAAAAATATCCAGGGATGAGATTCCAGGCGGCTTTCAGCAGGGCCAGCGTGCAAATTCCCCCCACCGCTTCACTTCCCACCAACCTGACAGGCTCTAATGGTTTCATTTAGGCTAGAAAGAGTGAAAAAGCATCTCATAAAGGGTGCGGAGTGCGGCCGGTGCGTTTTATGGGCTGCTCCCTGAAATTCGGATGCGCAGATGAAGGGGGAGGACGCCGTGCAGAACCGCCTGCAGTCCCTCCCTCCC
>JAKFQP010000736.1:43149-109312 GCA_023375905.1 Nycticorax nycticorax | reverse complement strand
GAGCTGGACGCAGGGCTCCAGGGGAGGTCTCCCCAGAGCAGAGCAGAGGGGCACAATCCCCTCCCTCCACGCTGGCCACGCTTCTCCTGATGCAGCCCAGGACAGGGTTGGCTTCTGGGCTGCCAGCGGCCATGGCCGGCTCATGGCCAGCTTTTCATCCCCCAGCACCCCCAAGTCCCTCTGGGCAGGGCTGCTCTCCATCCTTTCTTCCCCCAGCCGGTATGGATACTGGGGGTTACCCCGACCCAGGGGCAGGACCTTGCACTTGGCCTTGCTGAACCTCATGAGAAGCGGTGAGGGTACGTGCGGCTTGGGAACGCAGGAATCAGCAGGACAAATGTTGGGTGGCGTGACCCAGACCCCAGAGAACGCATGGCCTCCGGGCAGAAGCGGGCTAGCATTCACCCATTCCCACAGGTCACCTACTCACTGGAGAAAGCTCTTCAAAGGGTGCTGTGTTGGCTGTCACCTGCACACACGGGTGACCGGTGAGGCTTATGCAAGGAGAGGACAAGTCTTAACAACCCTCTGTCACTAGTCCCTGTTTCCCGATATTTCTAGCTCTTCCAGCTTGACTCCTGGCCTGTCTCTGAGAATATGGAGGTAAACAAAAATGAAAAATGATGAGACGGCAGCGAGCCACCTGCTTGCAGCCCCGGAGGGCTGGTGGTTATTCTGAACCAGAGTCTGCAAGGGACTGGGGGCTTCTAATTGCTCCAGTTGGTTCCGTTCGTACCCGTGGCCATCTGGATATTTCTGGGTTAGCAATTAAGCGAAACAGTTGAAAATATTCTTGTTCAGCTTACTGAAGTTTTTTTTTTTATTAAAGGCTAAGAACAGGCATAGGACGAATCTTCAGTGCAAAGCAGTCCGTGCTGCAAACGGGCGCCCGTGCGAGGGCCGGGCACGCTTGCTGTTCATGGGAACACCGGTGCTGGCTCTTCCTAAAGGTACGAAACTCTGGAGGGACAAGCGATGCGTGAAGACACAGACAGACAGACAGAGCTGGGAACAAGCGATTCTGAAGCACCTGGGGGGTGGCTGTTGCTTGCGTGCTTGTCTTTAAAGTTTAATTTTGGCAAGTGTTGTGTTTTCCTTAATGACTGCAGTGGGAGCAATCGGACCGATGGAGAGGGCTAATTCCTGTCCGAGGGCAGGTGATTTGGATGCTCGGGAAGGAGGGGGGAGCACTGGGAAGGGCCCTGCCCTTACCGAAAGGGAGAGTGGAGGTGGGAGCTCCTGTCCCAGCAGGGTTAATACAAGGTCGGTCTGTTATTTGTTCTGAGCAGCATTGTTTCATTAAAACTTCTCCCCACGCCCCAGCCCTTCTCCCCTCACAGGCTGCACCACTCACGTTGCTCTTCAGCAAGAAAAGGGATTTGCCTTTTGGAGAAACACAACAGTCCTTGAAGGAGGAAGAGTTTATTTCCTTATTCCAGAGGTTTCTTCATGCCGACACTCCGTCAGCACGATACTCCGATACTTCTCACTCCATCGCTCCGGGAGGGCTGATGTCCATGCACAGAGATGCTCCACGCACCCCCATGGCCCTGCCAGAGCTCGGGTTCCTGCAGCCTGGCAATAGTCTGCTCCAGTGAGCCAGAAGAGCCCAGTACAAATGCCTGGCACCTTTTTCAGCGGCTCCTACTGCTGAATATACCCGTGTCCCTGTCTTCTGCAGTGAAACCTCCGTCCAACCTTGTATGCTGCCTGCGCAAAATGGATTCGCTTTGCACCTCCTTCATAGAATCATAGAACCATAGAATCACTTTTGTTGGAAAAGCCCTTTAAGATCATCGAGTCCAACCTTTAACCTAACCCTGCCATCCCACCGCTAAACCCTGTCCCTCAGCACCTCATCCATCCTTCTTTTAAATACCTCCAGTGATGGGGACTTGACCCCCTCCCTGGGCAGCCCCTTCCAGAGCCTGACAGCCCTTTCGGTGAAGAAGTTTTTCCTAATGTCCAACCTGAACCTGCCCAGGCTGCCGCCGAGTGACACAGGCAGCTCCTCATTAGGGGAGCAATGGTGTTTGCAATGTGACAGGGTCCTACGCATCCACATCTCTTGGTCTTTGAAGCAGACGGTGGCTCCCACCCACCGCCCGCTGCTGTCCCGGCCAGGACCTTGGGGTTGCTCATGAAGACACCCATCACTCCAATACGGGGTACAAACGGGGTTTTAATCTCATGAAGGAAGGCCTGAGGAGAAGCAATTGCTGGAAGCTGAAAGCTAATAAATGCAGATTAGAAGTACAGCGAAGGCAACCCCGCGCTGGAAGGACGGCCCGGGGAAGCAGCTTCCCAGCTGCTGGCTCTCCGCAGACCAAGCTGGGTGCCTTCTGCAAGGTGACTTGCCATCAAAGGCACGTTGGGCTAGGTACGGGATGAGCGATGAGGCTTTCTTTTCTGTGCTACAGAGAGCGCACAATAAATGACTTATGGATCTCTTCTGCCCTTACAAACCATGAACAAAAGCACCGCTTTCAAAACGCTTGTCCTAGGGCTGATCTTCAGAGAGGAAAACGTGTCACACCGTCCTTCCCAGAAAGGCCCCGAGGCCCGTTTAGCAAGGCGGGTAGGTACCCCCATCACCGCCGCCTGCCATGTCACCTAACGCAGGGCCGAGTCCTCGGGGTCGCTCTGCGCCTTTACGGAAGATTTCCTTCCAGTTTCAAGCAGGACACGCTTACAGTCAAGCCTTGGATGCAGCAGCTTTCAAAGTCTTTCCACATTTGTGACAGATACCAGGGATTAACTTCATTTATGAATTTAACAATGATTACACTTCATTATCCTCCACACAAACAAATATTATTAGGAACAAGTGAATTGCTCATGAAGGCACTCTTTGTGCATCTATTTACATATCCCAAGAAAGGCTGCGTTCGTGTTGTGTAATTCCGATTGCATGCTTCGCCGAGCATTAAAAAGGTTTGCTGCTGCGCGGCCGCCCCGCTTTGACAGCCTTGACAGCTTCACTCCACGCGTGCGGGCGAGCACAGCAGCGCCGCTGCGGAGACGGGCGCCGCGCCGCACGGCGCCGATGCCTTCACACGGCGCTCCGGTCACAGCGCTCGCTCCTGGGAGCTGCTCCTCCACGCGGACCTCTTCACTTCTGAGAGCTTCACGTATCAACAAGCTACCCGCTTGTACCCCATCTCTCTGCAGGTACAAACTCCCGCTTCTCCGTGCATCATCCCGTAGCGTTCTCCTCCCAAGCTGGCTAAGCTTGTTTTTCAGCCGTGATCCGTGCTGAGGCACAGATTGATCATGCACCCCCGGTGGGTAACGGGAGGGCTTGTTCACCACACGAGGTAGGGGCTCGGAATTGGGGCAGGCGCCTCCGGCAGCCCCTTCCCCCCCCGGCCAGCTCTCCTGCGCTTCGCCCGGTGAAGGTGGGCTGCAAAGCCGATCATGAAACACAGAGAGACACCAGGCTTTTCGGGGAGAGAGGTCTGCGTTTCCACGTCCTCCCGAGCAAGAGTGTGGACAAGACCATCAGCGACACAGAGCGACGGGGGGAAAATGACAAATCTATTTAGAATATCATGGTATTTAATCATGCCTGATTAAGGGGAAAAATGGAAAAAGGAGGAAAGCAACCCACACGTCTGGCCCAGTGTTAGCTCCTCTTCAGACTGTTAATGTCATGTTATTTATTCAGTGAGTATTTCTAAAGCTAATACTGTTAACATAGCCCAAAACTCTGAGAGAGAGGATTTGCTTTTAACGATTTTTTTCCTCCACGATTTTAAGGTTAAACGCTCAGCTTGTATCATGTGCTTCTATTTTGAGGTGAGCCGACAGACACTGCCAGTAACTGCAGGAACAAACGGGTAGGAAACGATGGAGGCACAAAGTACAGGCAGCTAACTTGGGGAATATCGACAAGCGCTGCTTTAGCAAAAGGCCAAAGCTGTATCAGGGCAGAGGCTATGGTGATCATCGCCCGCATTGGACTATGGCTTCTCATCAACAGAAATCCATTTGTACAGAACTCCTGTCCCCAAGGAGCGATTTCTGGCATCTGGGGACAGCAGATTTTTCTAACCATTTTCCTAGATGCTACTAAAGACTTTTCAAACCTTGGCCAATGCTTCAAACATCTGACCCTGGGCAAGGCCCAGCCATTACAGGTGGAACGGTGGCCAATGTTTCAAGTCAACTAGAAAGGAGCTGGAGATGAGATGATTCTGCCCACACCCACAGGCAACCAGGAGCACCCAGCAGGGACGGAGCCGCAACAGGTAAGGTACCGACCGACAACAGTTACTGCAGAGCCAGCCCCCTTTTGCATTCACAGCAGATGTACAAACATCTCCTGATCCTACAAATATCCTTGCTCCTCACCAAGGTCTGCTGAAATGTCCATGCCCACGTCCATGCCCATGCCCATGCCCACATCCATGCCCACGCTCATGTCCATGCCCACATCCACGCCCACATCCATGCCCACACCACATCCATGTCCATGCCCACATCCATGCCCACGTCCTTGCCCACACAGGGCAGCACCCGCAGCCCTTCTCCATCTCTGCTGGCTGCTCAGTACTCGCCGTGCGCTCTCGGCTGCGTGAGTCGTATGATACAGACTGGAGAACAAAAAATGTGAAATAGTAAAAGAGTGAATGCCAAAATACCAGCGTTTGGCTGTGCAATCCCTCAGATCTGAAAGATGCCTGAACTTCAAATTACTGTTATTATTGCTAGCCCTGAAATTACTTAGGCCATGAGCAAGAGAAGGGTTGAACGTTGTCAGCAGGACTGCTCGTGAGCCATCCCCGCCGTGCATCAACGCCAGGGCCCCGCCGGCAGCCACGGTGGCTCCTGCGGGGCCAAGTCCTCGAGTGCAGCAGCCACACAGGAAAGTGTCCAAATAAACCAACAGCGAGCGCTTAACAGGAGCCGTGCCCATCCCAAGGCCCGGAGACAGGCGGGTTTTCAAATCAAAGCCAGTTGCGGTTGATAACCGCACAGAAAATGATTGCTTTTGGTGAACTCCCCTCCTCCCCCCACATTAAGCCCCCCCAGCTGGCCGGTTGTCTGCTGCCTCCTAAGCATGCAAAGAAATGAGCCCAGGCGCTGGCTTTGCACTTCAGCAGAGGGCAAACTCCCCCGTGGCCCCCGGAGCGCAGACTGCAGTGAGTCGCTTGACTATAATTAACAGCAGCAGCAAGACCTCGGAAGCTGTTAGAAGGAATTTTATTGTCTTATCAATCACCATGGCCCAGCACGGTGTTTATATTCCTTATTAATAATGTCGTGCATACAGTGATGGATTGGGCCGTCCGTGTCAGTATGTTCTCCAAGAGCCCTTTCCCCTCTCCCCTCCACTTTCTTGCGGAGCTGTCCCCATAACTGTACCTCTCCTCTGCTCATTAAAGCTCTCCAGGGTACAGACGCCACAACTCTCATCCGCAGGAGCTGGCCACAGCCCTGGCAAAGGAAGACACCCATCAGTGAGCCACCTCGTCGCCCACCTTCACCACCCCCGGGCCGCTTTCACCCCTTTTTCTAGGTAAAGGACTTCAGCAGGACTGGGGACACGCATAACCTCGCCGCTGCCGATAGCGGGGTGTTCGGCTGGGCTGGGTTTTCGTCTCGCCTCCAGTAGAAGATTCATGAGACTGTAGTAAAGCAATGAATGGGTTTAATTACCTGCTTAACGCTGGGTGCAGGAGCACTACGTTGACTAATGCTACGCAGAGGCATAAGCGTTTCACCTTACTGGACCTGAAGCTCAGCACCTGATTTCCCGCATCCCACCTACGCAGTGAAGCCAACAGCATTTCTCTTTCTCCCATCCTGCCTCTGCCTTGTCGACGGGGGGGACTGGGTGTCAGCAGAGCACACTGGGAGGTCCCCACTGGGAGGTCCCCACCGGGAGGTCCTCATCTTCTCCGTAGCTTCTGGCCACCACTGCAGCGCAGCCCTGCTCCGGTGCAGAGGGGTCCCGCACCCCCCGGGGTGTCTCCCTGAGCAGCCTGCCCAGATCCCTTCGTGATCCCCTTCTTCCTTCCCCTCTTATGCAAAGCTCAGGGAAAACTTCCCCAAAGCTGTTTTTCTGTACAAAACATGCACGCAGTCTGATTACATTTAATCCCAAACACCCGAGCGCTTCCGAGGGATTCTCGGTCACCCTCCCGTGGCATGGAATGACGAGATGAAGGTTGTGTGACATTAGGCGACGCAAGAAGACTGCCGTTTCATCAAGGGGAGACTGGAGGAAGGATGCAGTAGACAGCACGGGGGGTTACTTGTCCATCAGTTACGCCGCTGTCTAGAAACCACCCGTTTCTCTCAGCCAGGACCTGCAGCCGAATTCTGTACATCAGCAGGGAAAAACTGGAAAAAGCCTTGTGTCTTCATTGGTTACCAGCTGCCTCTTTGGGACGGAATATGGGATCTCCTCCTCGGAAATGGCAGTTCTGCCCCAGGGAGGTCAGCCCCGCGGCGGCTGCTGGTCTGTGCCAACCCATGGCCCTTTCCGCCAAGCCTGCCATTTGGGCGACGTTTTCCAAAGTCAACATTTGCAGAACAAATGGGAATTTTTGCCTTCTGGCAAGTTTTTGCCCGGCAGATTGATATTTTTCAAACGTGAAAATGGAAACCAACCGCAGCTCATTTGCAAAGGCAGGCCCTCGGCCGCCGCGGCGTTCTCCAGACCCTTGACCTCAGCCAGAGCTCCACTCCCATTCGTTTGCTGTCTGCCCATAAGCCGGGCTATGGTTTTAGAAATATTTATTCATTTGAAGGGGGTATATTACCTCTGCAGAAAAATGAGGCCGGGAGTTATCATCTGCAGCAATATTTTGAATTAGCTTTTACCGTGTTGCTTCCACTACCTCCCACCTTCAATCAAAACTGATGGGAATAAAAGGGCTGCTTCTGTTTCACTGGGTAATTTCCTCATACTCCTTTTTTCCTTTGCAGCACCACATGCTGCATGACAATGAAGCCTGCCAAAGTCCCATCTCGACGCGAGAACACCGCAGCAGAGGTTTCCTAGTTTATTTTAAATGAGTGCACAGTCTCCAGGCTGATAAACAACAAAATGGTGTGAATATTCCTGAATATCTGGGAAGGCACGAGGGAATAGGCATGTAAAATAGCTTCTTCCTACTTCGGGGTTATTTCCAGAGAAGAAACACGGCTTTCCTCACCCGGCTTGCCCTGGCCTAAGGTACCATTCAGCCGGGGAAAGCGACGGCTGAACGTGCCCTTGACTTAGCAGGGACTTTTAATTTTTGCGTATATTCCTTTCGATAAAGAAATGTTTCAGTGGAAAACCCCCTACAGCCAAAGCATTCCCCGCCGTGCTGCCGCGTGCTGCCGCTGCCACCCGTGTCCTCTGCCTGTCCCCCACGGGGCCCCGGGGTCCCCTCCGACGGGGTCAGCGCCATCGCTGCGGCCGGCAGGGCTGGAGCGGCGGGCAGGGCTCGCGCAGGCTCCCCACCCCCGTGCGGGGGGAACCCCGCGGGCTCAGCACCCCCTGCCCTCTCCGCGCTCAGCCTCACTCCCCGGCCGCCCTGCTGTCCTGTCCCCCGCACCCCGGCCCCCCCTGTCCATCACCTGCACCCCCAGCGCCGCTCGCTCCTCCCGCCCAGCGCTGCTGGACCCAGGGCTGCCGGTCCTGCCCCAGCTGCGGCTCCCCACGCGTCCCCCACGGTGGGCGGCTGCTCCTCGGGATCCCCAGAGCTCGGCTGCCATACCCAACGCAGGCGTTCCCTTTCCTTCGTCAGCTGCAGACCTTCCGACCGCCAGCAAAACTCAGCGGAGACTTCAAATCCCAACACCCTTCCGGGACGGAGCTCTCCATTTATCCATAAACGTATCCTGCAGTTCCTAGCTGAAAATGGGAACGGGCACTGCTTTGCTTGACAGGCGTTATTACGCACAACAGATTTGTTCATTTAGACATGCAAATCACACTCCTGTTTGTGTAGGCAGGGAAGCAGAATGACCTCTTTTATTTAAAGTACAGACTTTAGAGATTATTCATCGTGACTGCAAAGGAAAACTTTGCAGAGAGAGAGGCAAAACTCGCAATAATTTCACAGTATGCAAAACTGCATCACCATTGTTGCTGTGCGGCTGCCTCCTGGGAAGGGTCTGTAAGGAATTAAATGCGAGATGCTTCCAGTTACAAAAGCTGAAAACGATGCCTAGCAAAAATCACGGGGATGGTTTTAGAGGGCAGATGTGGCTATAGCTGGAGTGAGGTTTTGATCTCGGATGGAAGCGTTGCTAACTGGAGATACTTTGGGTTGCAAAGACCTGCTTATGGCTGCATTGCGACGATGGAAATGTAACTGCTTGATTTAAGAGAAAAAACGACCAATTAGAAAATGCATCAGATACGAATACGACGTCATATTATGTGTAAGTAAATTTTAAAAAGGCCGTGGATCAGTAAGGTAGAAAGGAGTAACGAATTTAAGTCTTCGTTTCACCTAAACTCACTTAAAACCAAGACCGAAGAGGAAGAAAATTCTTTAAAACGTGTCCTACTGGCGCATGAGCAAAACGGGATATTTGAATTGAATACTGGTAATGGAAGGAGGTTTTGCTGGCCTCAGAGACCCGTTTTCCATCCCAATTCCGTCGCCAGTAGCGAAGCTTCCCAGCTTTTAGAAGTCTCTCTGTTGCTGTCCCGACCCCGCGGGGAGCTTTGCTCCCACCCTGCCTCTCGCGGCTGCTGATGCTCCCAGAGAAGCCCCCGCGCCGGCTCCCGCTCCTCACCGGATTCGCAGCCGCTCCCCTGGGGGCCTCAGCCTCCGGAACCAATGGCACCAATCCCTTTGTGGAGAGCCGTCTCCAAACGGACTTTCTGGGTTTACCCTTATTCTCCCTGGGAAACAGAAATCATTTCGTGGGCTGAGAAAGCAGGAGTGGCGTTGGGGCCCCGGGGTCCAGCCGCGGGGCTCTCGCGAGCTGCAGGAACGCGCCGCGGCTCACCGGGAGCATCGGTCCCTGGCACGGCGGGCACGTCTGCTGGCACACGCCTCAGTGTGCCGGGGTCTGCCCGCCCGAGCGAGCCCTGCAGTGGGAGAATGGATAGGGACGTATCCCCAGGTGTGCTCGCACCCATCCAGCGCTGGGCAGCGCCCTGAAGTTCATCCGGGCAGCCCGACGCTGCCATGACTCCTACAACCTCTCCATCACTGTTCCGAGGTGGACACATCTGCACAGGGAAAGCAGCCGGTGGAGGCATCCCTTTGCAAATTAAAGAGTGTCCAAACACTGACGGCAGAGTTTTGGTGGGGTCAATAGGCCAGAGAAGATGCTCATTGCAATTACACTGGTCCCTGCGCCAAGCCTGACTTACCCGGGCTTCACAAAGCTGAATGAGCAGTTTTGCTGTCTGGTACCCCTCCCTGACACTCCATCACCAAATAACACCAGATCGTTAGTAACAACCACAGAGTGCTCCCCGAGACGGCTCGAGAGCTAATGTCCATCCCGCCTGCCCGTTTGCTGACGCGGTGACTTCACCCGGCCCGCCAGGGGAGCTGGACATGAAGCCCCAGCCCCGGGTGATGTCAAGAGCAGAAATGCTGAGAACATACGGTTCTCGAAAACGGCTTGGAAAAAGCTCTGCCGGTACAAATGCTCGTAGATCATCCCAATGGAAAATGCTTTTTTTACCCTTTTTATAAAAAAGTATTAGTTATCAGTATGAGCCTCAAGGCAGCAGCAAGTTGTACAGCCTGGCACCACCGCTCCCGGGTGCTTTGGAAGACGGGCTGTTCTTCGGAACATCAGCCCAGTAACGGAACAGGGTGTCTGTCAGCGCAGACAACACAAACATTTCAACTTTGCTCGCACCAGCCTGAATCTTTTTATTGACAATTCTGACCAGCCAAACTGACCGGCAGGCACAAAGCCCGAGGGAATGCGGTGTGGGCATCCCACAAAGTGCCACCTGCAGTCCTCGACGGGGGCCTGCTGAGCCTGCCACACGATTCGGAAGGGCTGCAAATGTCAACTCCAGCCTTGGGAAACTCAGGCAACCTTTGTTGTAACGCCCCGCTTTCCACCTCTAAATTCAGGCGTCTTGGTGGCTTTTCCGTTCTCCGCATACGACCATCAAAGCGCTCTCCCTGTCGCTCCTACTGAGCCAATAAAACCCAACGAGCTTGTGCAAAGCCTTTCCTGAATGCAAACCACTGAAAAACAGGCAAAGAAGCCAACGTCAACTATTTGTAGTTGTACAGTACACATAAAACCACCTCAATCACGAGATTGTTGCTGGCGCCAGGGTTTCTGATGCTGGCCTGCCCTGTCGCCCACCCGTGGATTCCCCCCCCCCGTCCTGCCCACTCCCATTTGCCGCCTGCTGCTCGGCAGCGGGGCGCAGGGTAGCTGATGTGTTTTGCTTCTCTGCTTCTGCAGCATCTGCCGACGCGGGTTAATGACCTGTCGCTAAAGCACCGCAACGCTGAACCAGACAACGAGAAAGGGACGGAGAGTATTCTTCTCTTCTACACAAACCACGCACCGTCATTAGGTTTGTATCAATAAAATCAAAGCATGCGAGAGACACGTTAAGGACAGTAAGAACACGGGGCCTCTTGGGATGGAGAACAAGCGAAATACCCTTGCTGTGGTCCTAAAAGCCCAGCCTAGCACACCGCTTGCTAATCGCCGCAGCCAGGCACGCTCTGGAAGCAAACGTTCATAGGTGTGCATCCCGCGCGTGCCATCTCACCGGCAGGGAAGATCTCAGTGACAAACCCTGCCAGTCATTCCAAAGGATTCAGCCTCACCTCTAACAGTGAGCCCAAGAGATCCCGAATTATAAATCCCATTTGATTAGTGACCGGGGATAGCAATGACGATTTATCACGATAAAGCCGGGCTTGCGTTGTTTTCTGGCCCAGGAGAATAATGGAAAATCTCATAAAAAGCTTCACTGTGCGAAACTAGTTCCTATTTTTTTGGGGGGGGGACGACGACAGATTAGGAATTCAGGTCTTTCAGGCAAACTTCACACCGTACCTGCGCCAGAACATCCCTGCCCTCCCCAGCTCATCCATCCCTCGCTTTTCTGCCCCATCGGCGCAGGTGAACTGGGAAGGAAGGTGTTCCCTGAGGGGAAAGGATTCCTTTGCCCCCTCCTCCGCTGGCGATGGATGAGAGGATTCATCGAGGCCATCTGGGGTCTAGGCCTGCCTGGACATTGCTTTACGGCTTCGACCATCTCCTCTGTGTCAGCTGTAGGAGAACTCGCTCTTCCGTGAAACGGAATGACTGGTTCCTACCTACTGGACACGCTTCAGTTTTAGAGGGGACATCGTTTCCTAATGGGTTTTGCCGTTCTGTATCAAATCTATGGTGCAGAGACACCGTAAATCTATGGTGCTGAGGGCAGCGTGCCCAGGGTGAACCCATCCGGCACCTCCCCAGCACCCCAGCCTGGGCAGGAGAGGGGGACGCGGGGGGCTATACCCCAATGCAGTCTGAAGGAAAAACACAGAAAAAGACTTAGGAAATGTGTTACAAAAAATTATTCAAGATTTATGACTTGAGAATCTCAGTCTTTATCCAAGAGAAGGCTGAGCCCAAAATCTACACAGAAGAGGCATTTCTGAGGATACGTAGCTTTTAAAATCGAAGTAAAAAGCATAACAAGGCACAGGGGACCAGAAACGAAACCAAACTGGAATAGAAATAGGCACTTGCTTTCACCGGGGAGGGGTAGGTACCATGGGAGCCACTTAAGAGGAACACTGCGGGTTCGGATTGCTTTGTATCTTTCTATCAAATCCCTTTAAATTTCTGTCCAAAGAAGATTTATAGTCTGGATTCGGAAATGCAAGAGAATTTTGTAACTCACTTAATTTGCAAGAGGTCAGACTGGAGGCTTGCAGGAAAGCTCTCCAGCCTCACCACCGCCATACCGAGCTGTATAACCGGCAAACGCGCCGCTGCAGGAGCTGACGCCCGCGCCGAGCGCCCCGGCAGCACCGCGAGCCTTGCCAGCGCTGCGGCCCCTGCGGAAGCTGCCAGGTTTTCAACGCCTCCTTCAACGAGTATAACCCCAGACCGGTAACGGCTCGCCCCACCTGCATCCTCAGTTGCTAAGCTTTGGTGGGGATTTCACACAGCGACCTCTCTGGGGTAAGACAGAGCCTTTCGGGGGGTGCCCTGTGTGTACGCTCAAGCGCTCACATCATCCAAATTACCATAGGATGTGCTCTTCGTATGAGAAGCCGGGGTGATAAGCAGCGATATAATCTGTTAGAATGACATTTTCATCGGCATTAAATGTCTTCAACATAAATTACAACATGAACTGATAGAAAATATTTTGGGGGCCGTGCTTACGACGGTCACAGTTTGTTGCTGGAGAAAACTCTGCGTGGGATTAATTTCTCGTTGTCCCATTCATCATCTCACATACACTGTTTTGTGGATATTAATGTGTTCAGAATTACAATAATGACAATAAATTAGCAGAAACCTCTTCCTCTTCTTGACATCTACAGCAGCCCGCTTGAACTGAGAAGGGGTCGGCGCAGGAGGAATAGCTGAGCTCCAGGCAGCGGGGCGGTATTTTTAGCAGAGCTTTCCCGGGGTGTGAGCTACCAGCAGATGCCAAAACTGTTCGCAGACCTCCCCAGTACTCCAGGTCCGGCACAGCCTGATCTCCTGGCCGGAGCGAGAGCTCAGCTGGAGCGCAGGGGCTCAGCTCGGCTCTTCCCACCCCTGCCTCTCCCACAGCAATGCATCACCGGAGAAAATAACAGTGGTGGCTTCTAAACCCAGTCCCAAATGGCCAAGTACAGCGGCTCCTGTCCTCTGTGGGGGAGCCGCAGGGTGACCATGCCATGGCACTTCAGTTCAGCACGAGAGAAGCCATCTCTGGGAACAAGAGCATCCTTGGGAACAAGAGCATCCTTGGCAAGCCCAAGGATGGGAGCACCCCTCTTAGCTCTGGGCCCTACTCTGGGATGAAGACCTGGTGATTCGCCTGTCTCCTACCATCATTACAGGGAGAGCAAAGTCCCTGCCGAAGACAAAATGCTGAACTTGTGGATGCGAGAGCCGAGGGAGATGAACCCCAGCTTTCTAATCTGCCCAACGGGTTTGATCCATCAGGAACACTCACACAGGAAGGAGGCAGCAAACCTCACATCTCCTGCCCCATTCCCAGCTTCAGCATGAGATAAGGCCAGCCCTCATGGCGTGCATCTCCTCATGCTCCGGGTTTCCTCAGGAAGAAGCTATGAACAGGAACAGGAATACCAATCCCAACAGCAATGAATATAAATAAATATTCTACTGGATATCAAGGTTCAATCCGAAGCAGTCCCAGCTTTCACCATCAACCACCCAAGCCCACAGCCTGGCTCTTTCACTGTATATAACAATTTATGATAATGCAGAAGTCAATACCCGCTTTAAATGGTTCAGTGAACGGGTAAAAAAATTACACCAACTTCCAGCTACTGTTTGTCTTGCTACCTTTCAATCAGAGGTGATTTTGGCTGTGTAATTGTTTGAAAACACAATACAAGAGTGTTTGTCTAACTCAGATTTTATTCCAGAGGTACAAAGTCCGCCCATTCCTCCCCATCCGCAATCCCCCGTCTGTCAGGGAGCAGCGCGTGGCACGGCAGGGATGCAGAGATGCTTGGCCGTCGGGAGCACGGGATGCTACGCTGCCCAAGGGCGGCTTCAAAGGGCCAGGGAGTACCCACCGAGGTTGGCATGTGCCTCACCCAAGGAAATCCAAATATCGCTACTAATTTCATAGAATCACAGAATCGTTTATGTTGGCAAAGCCCTTTCAGCTCCCCCAGCCCAACTGCCCCCCTACCCCTGCCATCCCACCCCCAAACCCTGGCCCTCAGCACCGCCTCTGCCCGGCTGTTAAATCCCCCCAGGGCTGGGGACTCGACCCCTTCCCTGGGCAGCCCCTTCCAGTGCCTGACAGCCCTTTGGGGAAGGAATTGTTCCCCAGGCCCAACCTCACCCTGCCCTGGCACAACTTGAGGCCGTTGCCCCTCGTCCCATCGCCCCTGCCCTGGGAGCAGAGCCCGACCCCCCCGGCTCCCCCCTCCTCTCAGGCAGTTGTAGATTTGTTTGTTTGTAGATTTGTTTGTTTATAGATTTGTTGTGGTACAGCCCAAGATGTGGCAAGAACATTGCCGGAGTGGAGGAAGGCAAGGTCCACCGCGGGGCTGGACGTCAGCACTCGGACGGGTGCGCAGACGAGCGCTGCCCAAGAAGGGCTCATCCCACCGGGCTCAACGTCTGAAGCTGGGCTTGGTTCGCACCAAACACAAAAAGAAATCTCGTGGCCTGAGTGTTTCAATCAAATAAAGCATTTCATTCCACATGAGCTCACTTTTTTTCTCCTTCATTTTCGGGTCAGTTAACTGCCACCATGCTCTCGCTATAAAAACATCAGGCAGCATTTAGGAAGAAAAGCGTCACTTCAAAGCATCAAGGCTGCAAATGTCAGCACCGAGGGTTTAACATTTTTTAAAAGTTGTTTCCACCACTCTTCTGACCGAAATTCCATTTTTCATAGATTTCACGATTTGCCACATTTCATACACCCCTTCTTTTGTGGTTGGCGGAGGAAAGACAGCTCTTCAGGTGGTCAAACAGGCTGGGAAGGGAAAGCGTGCCCCGAGGCCGGGGGGGCTGGAGCGGGGCTGATGCGCTGGAGGGGGGGCCGGCCAGGGCTGGCCCCGCGGGTGCTGGCCCCGGTGAAGCAGCCTCGGAGCTGGAGGAACGCCTCCCCTGCTTCCAACCCATTTTCTAACGCTCCTCGCGCTCGCAGAGTCCCAGCCCGCCGCCTCCCACCATAGCTCGCAGGGCCAAAAGTTCAAGCGAGAAGTGGGTGTCAGCTACACCCAAAACCTACTTTTTTTTGTGAGAAGGGCTGCTCCTGGGGCCACGGGGAGCTGCAGCTGGGTGTTCACCCCTTCTGGCATGATTGGGAAGGCACGCCTTTTCCCAGATCCTGCCCAAAACTCAGCTATAGCCACTCACTGCTAGAAAAGGGTACTACATCCAAAATGCCAGAGCTTCCTCGGTTTTCCTCGGAGCTCGGTTTCACCCACATGAATTCAGTGTCTGTGAGAACCACATTTATAAACTCTCAAATCCAGCTCCTCCCATCACCACCCCGGCTGGGTTCAGTCCAGAACGCAATGATGTAAAAATAAAATTCCTATTGACTTTGGGGGCTTCGGAGCAGACCTAGTCATTGGTTACTTCTCCCTGGGAATGTCCCGTTGACATTAAAGGAACCAACTGTGCAGTAAAGTTTTATTTCATGTAAGTAAGATTGAAAGAACCTAGCCCGGTACCTTAAAGACAACACAGAAGCATAACACGACTTGGCTTGTTTAGCCAGAGAAAAGACGGCTCCGGGGAAATGTCTGTTCTTTGCAAACATGCCAGGGATGAGCCCTGGGATGGGAGCAGAATCCTGCGACAATATTGGCTAAGAACGGGTAAATATAAATTGGCCGTCAGTAGGTTTGGGCTGGAAGCGGAGAGGTTTCCAACCAGCTTGGCTAGGGGAAGCCTGTGGGAGCTACGATGGAAGCGTGCGCTTGCTGGGCTTGTCAAGGTGATGAGGCAGCCCGGCCACGCCACCACCCGCCGCCTCCTGCCCAGCCCGGGGACACGCGGGACCACACACAGCCCACCAACGCTTCTCACCCCCCTCGGCCACCACCTTTTTCCGCTCATTAAGAAAATACAGCTCGGTAAGAGGATGGCTGAGGCTCCTGCAGCAAGCGCACGCTCTCCTGGCTGTGGGTGCAGACACAGTCACGCCGGGCACGCACCAGCGGGGCTGTCCCCAAGTACGCGTGTACCCCCCCGGCCCAGTGACACACAGCCCCGTGTTCTGCATTTCCTTTATACGCAAACACGCACGCACAAATACAGAAAACTGAATCCCAACAGCCACGCTGGCCTGGTACTTTTTCCTCTGCAACATTTTCATCCTGCCCCAGGGGGCAGAAGTTGAAGCCCTTATAGGGTCCCTGTGCCCAGCTCTGGAGGGCACAAACCGGCCACACCGCGGCCCCTCCGAGCCCTGACGAGCTCGCACCGAAGGAAGCATCGCACTCACACCTCCACCTTCTACAACACGCCTGTGAAGCTAATGGCTCTGAAATACGGAAAGGAACAAAGGCAAGCGAGAAGGAAAATGTTTGGAAAAGGTTTCTGGCCGAGCCTGATCACGTCTCCTCGCCGTCCCAGCCCGCTGGCCAGGCAGCCCCTCTGATTACTTGGCCGCCGTTTTGCCTCCCAGTAGCATTTCAATATTGACATCTCCAGGTTTCAGCTGTTCTCCTCTCTGCTGATTCATGAACAGCAGATGGTGCAAATGACACCCCTTTTATTTTCTGGATGAATTCATATCACCCTGCCAAGATGCTAATTTTTGTTGCTGGTCGCTGTACATTGTGTTACCAGTGATGAAGACCGGTTTTGCTTTGAAATGGAGCAAAACTGCAGCCACAGACAGGTTAAAGTTGGAACGAACTATTAGTTATAGCGAGCTAAAGTTAGTGAAGAGATTTTACTAACTAGCTTTATTTTGATCCCTTGCTTCTGCTTGGGGTTTGTCGGTTTTGTTGGTGGGCGCTTACCCGTGCTTTGGTGCTGCACATCCTACACAGCAGCCGATCTTCCTGAAGCTGATGTAGTTATCATTTGGTAAAAGGAATCTGTGTCACAAGCTTCCCGATGATGGTAATCAAACCTCTCCTTGTCCAGGCTTCTAATAAGTTAAACCAACCGAGTAACAAAAGAGCCGGAGGCATCTCCCTGCTAGAGCTGCATTCCCCGCTCCGGGGAGCCCAGCCAGGCTGGAGTCGCCGGTGGGCAGGGCAGGGCAGGGCAGAGCAGGACGCCTTGCCGGGTGTCTTCCCCCGTGCCCCTCTATTAATACATCCCAGATGGAGTTTCCCTCCTTGACAAGGGCTTTGCACTTTTTACTCATGCTTAATTTGCCGGCCACTCCAACCCCCCCGAGTCCTTTTCCATCTTTCCCGCTTACTCCCCGCCCCGGCACTGCTCCATACGTCTCTTCATTGCATTTCAGCCTGGGGTTTTCAGACAACATCCCCTTAGTTTTTCAAACCATTTTTTATTTCAGTTCTGTCCTCCAGAGTTCCTGTGAGCCCTCCCTGCTCCAGGACATCTGCAAACGTTACCAGTTCTCCATCGTACAAGTCGCTAATTAAAACAGAGAGCAGACCCGAGAGCAAGACCGGTCCCTTTGTGGCTCCCACGTGGAAGGCCCTCCCAGGTTGGCAGGCCAACAGGCATAGCCGCTACCGAAACCACATTTCTCAAGGAGTTCCACGTGCCTCTTACGCCCAGGCGCCTCTCCTACCTGGGAATAGAAAAGTCAAAGCAGGTCCTAACTCCTGGCTCCCGTCCTACCCGCCAGGCCAGGGGATGAGCCTGATGCGATATGCTAAACCCACCCTCGCTGGTTTGCTTTGATTCTCGTCACCTCTTCCAACTGTTATGGATTGATTTTTTTCATTAATTCATTTCAGAGCCTTTCCAAGAACTCGTTAGGCTTTTTAGTCAATAACACGCTGGACTGTATTTTCTCCTCCTATATTTAGGATCTGTATTTGCTTTTTTGATAGTTGGGAGACCTCCTCTAAGCTCCATAAGCTCTTAAAAATAATTGCTCCTTGTTCAAAAAGAGTTTTGATTAATTCTTTCTAATTCTAAGGCAAATTTCCTCAGATCCTGGGTCCTGACCTATCTAGCAGATCCAAATAAACTCTCGCCTGTTTGTTCTCTGTTCTGGACCCTTATTCTACGCTCTGGTCAAAACTAACCAGGTTATCAGGGCATTTTACACACTTCTGCAAGCAGCCAAGTACTGGATCTGTATTTCCTCTCCTATCTTCTTACTTCTAATGCATTTATAGCCCCGCTTCCTCCTGCTTTTTATCTCACTTGCTAAATGAAACACATTTTTTGCCTTAGGCTTTTCATTTTACCATTATATGCCCATGCTATGCCTTCACCTTCATTTCTTGTCAAGTGCCTCTGGTTTTGTATCATTTCTTCATATTTTCAAGTCCTAAAGGAGCTCCCGATTCCGCCCTAACCGTTTTCACTGTATCCCTACCACCCCAGAGCAGGAGGATGCTCAGCTGCTGCGTGTTTATGGGTTCTCTCTCAGAACCTGCCCATTCTCATCCCTTAGACCATCATCCCGACCATCCTACCTCCCAGCTCCCGGCGTCTGCTGGGGTCACCTGCTCCAGAGCTTACCACGCTTGAGTGGCTGCCCGTGCTTCTTCCTTTCCTCTCTCATTCCATAGTCAGTCTCTCCCAAATTTCCCATCTACCTTCAATTCTCCACCAATCCATGCCCAGCAATCAGCACGACACCGAGGACAGACCCTCTCCTCTCCTCTCCAGGGGAGCCAGCCCCGGGGAGGGGGCAGTTACGGTGTTATTCCTCACACACGCAAGCCCTTACAGCTACAGAATTCCGATTCGCGGGCATTCATATCCCGTGAATAGCGACAGGGTTTTTTTTTTTCTCCTAGAACCTTCTCTTTGGAGCACAAAGCAGCAGGTCTTCCTGCAGGGACCTGCTGGCCACTGCGCTGGCCATAAGCGATGCACCCAGCATCACCAGGCGGCTTGCGTGGCCGTGGCCATGGCACACACCTGCACGAGCCCCACGGCATGGCTGCGTCCCCGACTCCCCAGAGCTGCTCAAGTCCCCCTGCACCACCAACCTCGGGCCCTTCGGTACAGAAACTATGATTAAACTCTCCAGGCAAAGGCATCCCATGGCTTTTAGAATCAATCCAATGAGCGTGGAAAAGGGAAAACTAAGATAAATGTACGAGAGGAAATTCTGAAAGCCCCAAAGAGTGGCGCAGTATTTATTTCCCATTAAAAGCCAGTGACGGGCAGGTACTTAAACACCCATCGTAGCTTGGAGAATGTCCTTCGGGTTAGACGCCAGCAAATATTTCTGCTCCTTCCCCCTCTGCTGGTTTGTTGAGAACAACTACAATTGATAAAGATAACTGGAAGCTTTCAGGTACTAATTCTGAATTACAAGCAGTCGGTTTCTTTTCCAAGCCCTACAAATCCTCTAATAAACAAAAGTTAACCTCCCAAACTCGGGGCTCGGAATGATTTGCTGCTGTTACCCTCTTGCACTCTTTGATCGTCTCCCTTCCCTGCACGGGCTGTCAAAGTCACGAGTGCTTCATCTTTGGAGAGAACGAACGATGTGCTTGAGAGTGATGAAGCAGGGGAAGAAGAAAAAGCACCTTGCAATTAAATATTTTAATAGACATTCTGAAGATGGCTTTGGAAGGATTGAAAATTCATGTTAACAAGAGTACGCATCCAAGGGCTGGGGCTGAACGATACCTATCACTTTGTCTGCTTAAGAATAGAGCGTAAAAATCATACCCTATAATATTTTACACCAGCATCCCTTGTACTCTTCTAGGCTAGGCAGACACCTCTGAAGAGCTGTGCACAGCGGCTCTAAATCCTTCCCCCCCTTATTCTCATATCAAGGACCCAGCTCAGGGTTTGGTGAACCTTTCAGGCGCCGCGCGTCCGCAGGGAGTCACCCCCGGGGACGTGCCCGACACCAGCTCGGCACCACCCGCCTCCAGGTAAGCAGAGACATCGGTCTTTTGCTCCCTCCCAGCATGGCACTCCCAGCTCATTTTTGATTTCATAAGCTGGCAATTAGACAGGGAACCAAAGACAAATGGAGGCAGAGCACAAGGATCGAAGGCAATCCTAGCACTATACATCATTCCCAGCACCTTATGTGCTGCCTCTGGCGTGCGACCACGGGGAAGTTGGGATTTATATTGTTGATTTTCACTGCATTTCAGTGGAGAGGAGTTTCAGCAAGGAGCCTGCAGCCCTGCTTTATGGCTGTAAGCCCAAAGTTACAGCTCCTTGCTCGCACTGAATCGAGGATTACCCCAGAAGCAGTCCCCGAGAGGCAGCGGATGGCTTTCCTGGGCACAGATCCACTCGGGGAGCACAGCCAGGCTCCATGGATGCAGTCGGCGCAACCGCCCCTGTCTCTTCAGCTGCTCTTTGGGCCCCCATGTTGCAGTGTTCATAAGCACAGGCAGCCCTTCGCACGGGGGTGAATTCCAACAGGCGCCAGTGGCTAAGAAATTACAGTCATGGCCTCACAAATCACAGAATCGCAAGGGTTGGAAGGGACCTCAGGAGATCATCTAGTCCAAATGATCAAAAATAAGCATTAAATGCAGATACTCTTGATATTGGTTAGAGAGACAAGCGACAGTTTTCCTCAGTATAAATGAACAGTTCAGGATGCAGCCTTGTTTATAATTTCCCTCTGATTTCGATCTATATTTTTGCTCACATTTCGGCAGACGTTCCCTGTGACTCCTGTGGCAGAGCCGTGGCCTCCGAGGTGGTCAGGGCTGGCCCAGGCACTGCCTGCCATGGCTTTCCAACCGCGCCGCACCTAACCGCACGGCTCCTGCAACACGGCCTGAAGCAACGCTCTCCCGAGCTCCACGCTCCGGTGTGGCAAACCGAAGCGGAACACACGCCACGCCACCAGGCCGGTACGCATCGGAGGGTAAGCAGGCTTTGGGTAAGAGAACGTTACTTCCATTACATTTGGCTTAAACCCACTTATTTATAATTAAGTTACTGAGCCATGCGTTGGTGTAAAACGACTGTAGAACATAAGTGCGGCAATAACCTAGAACAAAATCTTTAAATAACAATTGTCGAGTGAGAAGATATATATAGAATATATCAAAATTAATAGTGTTCATCCATCTTTCAAAACAAGTTAAACGTGCCCGTTTCTTCTGGAAAATCTGTGTTACGCTCACTGAACATTTTATTTTCATTACATTTGAACCTTTTCGCAGAAATAAAATATACAGTCAAAGTAGGGCGGTTATTTTGATCAGTTTTCAGACATTTATACACTAGAAAAGAAAAGGAAATACATTAAGATTCACACAGACGTTCGTGCTGTTGACCACTGGGAAGGAAGCGATACAAA
Organism: Nycticorax nycticorax; assembly: GCA_023375905.1. Taxonomy (NCBI): domain Eukaryota; kingdom Metazoa; phylum Chordata; class Aves; order Pelecaniformes; family Ardeidae; genus Nycticorax; species Nycticorax nycticorax. The sequence continues at coordinate 88,251 of JAKFQP010000736.1, read as the reverse complement.
CTAAGGGTAACGTGTAATCAGAAATGACAGCTCAAGCACAAATCTTATTAAACAGATATTGTAGAGCAGGCTTATGAAGAAAGAAAGAAGCCACAGCACTGGGGACATTTCTCTGAAGTTTGGACAGGGAATTGTACAAGAGCACAGAGGGAGCAAGCTGTTCGAGCCACGTGCCATAGTAGAGCACACCCAGCGAAGTCCTAAGTGTCGTGGCTCGTTGCTGCAATGTCACATGCAGTCTGCACCGAGAGCAGCTGACCTTGAAAGCTGAAATACTCATCTCTGAACAAGCCTCACACGAGCACAGACTACTTTTCCTTCCAACAACCATAAAGCGCCCAACAAAAAATTCTGACCTTGCATAGACAGCTTGGAAGAGCCCGATATTCAGGGCCGTTGGGGTGAAACAGGTCCTCAACGTCTCACCCATCTCAAGCTGGACCCTTCGCACCAACAACCACAGTCCTCCCATGACTACAGCAGAACCGAACACGCAAGAAGTGAGTTTTGATAGGAAATACCGTCGTTTCCCGCGTGTGCTGCGCTGAGGGCAGTAACGCTGCTTAACGAGCAGAGCGCCGTTAACCCAGCAGAGCGGGACCGGGACGGGACAAGCAGGGGGGCGGCTGCTGCAACCCGGAGCCCCACGAGCACGGCCCCACGCCAGCGTTCACAGGCAGGCACCAGCAGTTCCCACGACGCGGCTGGGGCTCAGGTCACCCCCGGCCAGGCGATGGGAACTTTACTACATTTCTACTGGGGGCAAAATGCTACAAAGGGGAATACGAATGATCTTGGTACGCAAACTTGTTTGCTTTAGCTCATAGATATACCCCTGCTCCACTACAAACACTCATTCAAATGTCTGGTGCAAGTATAAAAGTGTTTGTCCGTATTGGGTTTTGCAGCTGTGATTCATTACACATTTGTTCACAGAGATTCGATTACCCAGTAAGGAAGAAGAAACAGCTCGTTGGCTCTTCACCTCAATACACCCTTACTGTAACGGGCCCTGAGCGGTCAAACTAAAGCCAACACTGACAACCCAAATTCTGGAAGGAATTAACTCCTTTAAAATACAGGGAATACGTCTGAAGATGGCCATTCCCGGGTAACGTACAACTGCTGATCCGACCATTGGCGATCTATTTGGAATATCTATTTTGAATTCGAGCGACTTACCCGTCTCTCGGGAGCAGTAGGAACTCCTGGTCATCACCGGCAGCAGGAGACCTAAAAGAGGTAGGTAGATTCAGCTGTTGAGAAAGCACATCAAACACGTGTTCCATGAGGAATTCGGCAAGAAGTTGAATTGTTGTTTGTTGATGCTTACCGCACGCTGCCTGGTGTAATTTTCAAACTACTACTTTACACATCTGCTCTAGAATACTTCTGTGGCTGGACATGCAGGGAATCACAGCCACGATAGTTTGCAAAAGCACTGCTCCTAAAGCAATCCATTATCTCAAATGCTTCCAAGCCTTTGTGAACAGACCCAACCTCATAAAGAAACCATTATCCTCAAGTTCCTCGACCCATTGTATTGTCAAATTCATTGCTGACTCTACTGTATTTTTCTTTGGATCCTTTAAAGACATCTCATTTATCTTTATTGGATTTTCTTTCATTTGGTTTCAAAGTTAAGCCGTGCCAGAGAAGTTAAGCCATAGCAGAGAAGAAGTAATCAGTGCATAAAGTCTGAATCTTAAGAAAGGGTGTCCTATCTTGCTGAAAAAGCAGAATATTATAAAGAAGGATGTGCTAAAGAGGCTGCCTCAACCAGAGCTCCCTGTGTACGCTCTCACAGGTGGAAGAGCTGCGTAAGACTGGCTTGCACTTCAGAAATCTGACTCTTCAGAAACCTCACCTGTAAGTTCCCAAGTTGTGCCAGGCTCCCAGGACTCACAAATACCTGAAGTATAAACCCAGGAAAACAGAGGAGTGTTTGGTTTTAAAGCATCAGAACCGATAGGTGGTGCAGACAGGAACCGTGACCATGGTGGTCACTGCTTGGCATCAAAAGACCAGAGGCAAGGCCAAAGCTGGGAGAGCACAGACGTGGAAGCACAACTGGAATCAGGGCTCCAGATGTTGCCCACTCCAGACCCTGCTGCACTGAGGTAATACACAGATTAAAAGAGAAACAGAATTAAAATTTTACCTTTTTGTCTCCCAGATTATTTCAATATTTTTCAGCATGGAGAAGATAAAGACCCTGTTCACAGTAACCAATAAATACAAGGCACTACAGCACCTACACTTAACACTGTTCACTCCAGCTAGACAAAGGCATTGTACTTGACTTCACAGATCTTTCATACTACTTGCCTTAATGCAGTTATCCTAGCCTCAAATGTCATTAAGCTTCATTGCAGTTATTAAGTTGATAGCTACTTCACACATCCTGCACCTAAATTTACGTGGATGCACCTCAGATACTTCACATTTGTCAGATTACAGGATTTACTGTGCTATTTTCTACACTAAAGATACAGTGAAGTACGTTGAGTGTTTAACTTTTTGTATCATCGTCACTTTTAATTGTTGACAGAAAAAGAACCTTCCTCCCCACCGCATTCCTGCTGCTCAGATGTCACAGGCAAGACAAAAAGTGAATCATTTTGTTGTGCCTCTGCCAGATGAAAATAACCCAAAATGAAGACGTGCCCGTTGCAGAAACACGTCACTCCACCCACGCGAGGATGGAGAAGGCGATCTGAACCGCGGCAAGGCAATGGAGACGGCCAGTACACCCCCTCTACTGCACTGAGACACGCCGACGGGCATGGTAGCACCTTGCGGGCAGGACTGAAGAGGCACGAAGAAATAACTACGATCCAAACCCCTTAAACCTGAAACACGACGTGATGGGTAGCACATTCAGACAGCACGCAGGTAAGGGATTCCAAAGGAATACTGAGGCAATACCAGACGGCTGGGGTTGCCGTTGCATTGCGAGGTGAATCCAACCAATGCTTTGGTTCTTGCCTCCGAAAACTGGATAGCTCAGCATTTAATCTGCTCATGGGCTGCAACCGCCCTCAAAAACACCTTCTAAAGGTTGTAATCGGTAGTAACAGCCTATACCATTGGAATAACACGTGTTGCTCTTTATGTTCTAATTTACGCTGCAACTGGCAGCATGTGGACCTGTGATAACAAAACAACCCTTCAGCGTTTGAACAGGGAAGAAAACGCCCTTAGCAGCAGCAAACAGCGCTCTTCACCCTCCGCGGCAATCGCCCCGTGCCTCCCGTGTCGCCAAATGACCTGGGTACAGACAGAGCTGCCGCCTCCACCACCTCATCCCACAGCTCCTGGGGTGAGCGCCAGGACAAGCAAATGAACTTGAGCACGGCTGGAGACCAAACGAAAAGGTTCATCACTAAACTCTGCCCTTCATAAATAGAATGTTGTATTTACACATTTCAAATATGGAAAAACACACGAGCACATATGTAAAGAATCATAGAATGTTTTGGGTGGGAAGGGACCCCCAGAGGTCACCCAACCTCACCCAACAGGAGCAGGGACACCTTGAACCACATCAGGTTGCTCACAGCCCCGTCCAACCTGGCCTTGAATGGTCCCAGGGATGGGGCCTCCACCCCCTCTCTGGGCAACCCCTGCCAGGGTTTCACCACCCTCACTGGAAAGAATTTCTGCCTTAGATCCAGTCTAAACCTGCCCTGCTTCAGTTTAAAACCATCCCCCCTTCTCCTGTCACAGCCAGCCCAGCTAAAAAGATTGTCCCCGTCTTTCCTATAGGCTCCCAGCTTCATCATCACCCAGCTTTCAGAATCACAGCATGCACATACACTAATTTGAAGTAAACCATGAGTAGAAAAGACAAAGGCAGCCCCCCTCCCCGCTGGATAATAAACAAGACAATGCTAGGCTTTTATTCGATACTGATAAGCACAAATAAATTATTTTGATTAATGGTCAGAGGCATTTGCCATTAAATCATTAGAAAGTTTCCTACTGGGGGAAAAATAATCTAGCCTGGTCATAAATCAGAAAATGCGAAAGGTGTATAAAAAAAAATCAGATGGCTTACTACAATAAAAATTAACTAGCCACAAATGTCCAACATAAGGACATCATCTAAACAAAAAGGTGATGTTCAAGTGTTCTTTGATATGATAATGTCTTGCACAAGATGTCGTCTGTCCCCTGATGGTTAGCCAGCTGGTTAATTTGATAGCACAAACTTACTGATTCACTGAAAATAAAGGCAAAATGCAATTGCAGTATGCATGGGTTTCATTCTTTTCCAAATGACCTCAGAAGTGGATCTGCAGGAACCCTGCCAGATTCCCCTCCAGACATCTGACCACGTTTTACGCACTAGAATCAATATCTGTATGTTTTCGTGGGACAACAGTTCAAAATGCTTTGGTTTGACTGAACCAGTTTTACATGGGTCAAGCTCCCAGGAAAACCTTTGGTCAACAGGCAAGGTCTACTTAAACCCTAGCACATCATTTCAACCTCAGGCCCTACATACGTCACATCGCTCCCCAAACTTCCATCAGGTACTGGCCCTTTGTTGTTAATACCCTCTCATCACACCTTCCTTCAAACTTACTTATGCACACAAACGCAGGACTTTGATTTGGTCTGAGGTCTACGGAGCTTTGTAGGAGACTCCAAGTGAAGCCAAAGAGGATCAAATACATTTAAAAAGCACAAGCCAGTTTTTACCATCAATCTTTCCATCTTATGCTTTTCAGTAGACTCGGTACTGTCTGCCACATCCCGTATCATTTTGGATGCAGTCCTACAATAAGATTCATCTCCACCTTTGACTCGTCTTGTAACTCACGATAAGCGCTCTCTGTAGACACCTCACTTCACCAACTGCAGTAAGTGCAAAAAATAGATTCATCCAACTCTTTGAACCCTAGGAGAAGTCCTTGTATGAATAACACAAATTGACTCGGTCCAAAGAATTTACCACGCCTAAAATAAATAGATTTGGTTGTGTTAAATCAAGTATTAGTATTGCTTGTGCATCTCTGCTCTTAGTGCAGACACAGATTTGCAGAGCAGTGAATCAGCTGGAGCCGGGGAACTCGCCCATGTTTTGCATTTTGATCTACAAACAAGCCGTAGCTCACGACTCCGCGCTGCCGTTTTCACTGCTGAATCAGATCCATCAAGGGGACAACTGGTAAGTGCTGGTTGCTCTCCTCAATCCCTCCGTGGTAAATCTCATGTGTGAATTATGGGAGACTTCACATTTAAAAGAGCCAATTAGAAAATATGGATGTTCAAGGTGTACTAGTGCTGCTTACCTAAAATTGATTAAAGACCAGAGCAAATAACTGCTTCATCATTTGTCCCAAGGGTACAAATATAAACACTGCCAAATGTTTGTTTTTACTTCTACCAGTAGATTGAAATAACTCTGCTCATAAACGGCACTTTAGGGAATATGGGTTCAGTTGCAGGGGTTTGAATCTTCCACGATATACAGACATTATTTGACGTTTATCTTTATTGAGCTTCAAATACGATACGGTAAAAGGAAAAAAGAAGTGGTAAAACTTCCATTAAATGAGTTGCAGATGCGGCTGCTTTAGCACGAGACTGCAAAATTATGCAGTTTTTCCGCACACTGCTTTTTAGAGTGCGCTTTAACCTGTACCATGACACTCCACGGAAAACAGAAAATCAACCAAAATTCAAGATGACAAAATCCCCAGAGGAGACATGTCACCACCCGGCATTACAGCGCCGTGCAGGGGAGGCTGCTCTCCTTCACGACTCACACATTTGAGCAGCTCTTTTGATTCCATCATACTAATTTTCAAAGTCTTCTAATCTCGATTGTACTTGTAAATCAGAACGGCTAGAAAAACTTCACTGAAATGACAGCATAACTGTCCGGACCCGACTGCAGCTGGAGGAGCTGCCTGGAGGTTTCTTTTCCAATTACGTGTCTCACCTTCTCCTGGTGATCTGCTTGTGAGCTATGAACCCATCCCACACGGCACGTAACTGCAGTTTGTTGTAACCGATACTGGACTTGGTTGTCACAGTACCAACTCGCACTTCCATATCAGCAAGAAAGAGACCAAGGATGTCTTCTTCCCTGACGAGCACCTCAGTTTTCTGGATTATGAAGCTGTCTCCACAGACCTGAGGAACTCAGCTTACGTTGCCCTGGTTTCAAGCAGAACTGGGCAAGGAAGAGATATTCTGGAATCACTGATCATTCTCAGAAATGTTAAAAAGGAAAAGGGAAAAAAAAGCCTAACTAAAATAAACGTTAACATACCGATGAATTGGAAAGTTCAAATATCTGGTTTGGGCTAAATATATATATATTTTTTTTTATCTTGGAAGTGTTCAATCTTACACCTATCAATGTAATACTGAATGTTTTCTGAAGTAAATGGCAAGTAAAAGAAATTTCTAAACAAGACATGGATAAAACTAAGCAAAACAATCCATTTTTAAAGCCTCCATCTGCATTTTTCAAATCGTGCTGGGATTCAATTTATATTTCTGTTGAAAAAGTTCTGTGCAAAACTGTTATCCAGCCCCAACTTGAAATATTAGAACAAACACGAACAAGTAGTTCTCCTCCAATCCCAGTTTTCACATCCTCCCTCAAGTTAATTTTTTCCTTCCCGATATCCTTAGGAATTTCACTTCCAGACGTCTAAATGGCCGACCTGTCGCTCCTTGAGCACAGCCTTGATCCAAACTGAAAGTCATGCAGAGAGAACTGGGAGAAGTAGTACAGCTCTCACCAGGAACTCTGTATTTCTATTTCAAAACTGTATTTTACTTTTCAGCCAATGTATTTTAGGATTGCAATTTCTATCACGAACTTGGTTTGCCAGCCAGCGTATCTCCTGGGGATACGAGTAGCTTGGCAGGATCTGCCTGAGGCAAGGGCTAGGTAACCTATGATAGTGTTGGGCTTTAGGTCTGCAGCACTGAAAGCCTATGGAAAGAGCATAGGAAATTTTGGAAAATGAGAGAGACATAAGTCAAGAATGCAGTTAGTAGCCAGGCTGTGTGGGGACATCCCGCAGAGACAAGCTGCAATAAAATAATACTCATTGCGTTTCCCTCGGTTTGGTTTAACACTGGGAAATCCATGAGGATGCAGCAGGGAACAAGAGCACGGGCACTGTGCTTGCCGGAGTCTGCTCCTCTCTTGCTCCTGGTGACCTGTTTCCAAAGAAATCAGTATCTGCAAGGTTTTAAAAAAAATAATGAAGTGGTTACTTAGGAAAAAAAGGAAACCCATACGTGCCCAACAACTACAGGGACTATGAACCTGAGAGAAGCTCAGATAAAATGTATTTGATTAGGTTCTTGCTTAAGTGAAATGGAGAGAAGGCAGCTCTACCGTGTCAGAAAACACACGTTCATCCTCATTGCTGCAGCAGATTCAAATTGTTATTAAACAGCTTATGAAATTCATAGGGAACTGGCTGACCTTGCCAGAAAATTAAGCTATTAATTTGCACCAGCCAAGACTCTGTTCTAGTAGTCCTGCTTCTGCAAGTAGAGGGCCAGGTTACGAAATCAAGAGTTAGTTTGGATTGACGTAAGTTCACCTGGCTCAGATATCACACAGAGACTCCAGTCTGCATCTCAAATATTAGTCCACTGTTTCACAGACATTAAGGAACCAGCATTAAAATTGCTTTAAAAACAAAACTTAGCAAGGCCAGAAGGAAAATGCTGATATGTATCTCTCGCCACTACTGGCTAATCTTGGGTTTCAAAGCACCATTTAAGCTGTCTGGGAGAAATAATTGAGTAGAAATCTGTTTTAAGTACTGCACTTTGATTTTATCTAGGAATACAGATAATCAATCTCTGGTCTGAAAGCTGTGGATTACAAAATGTACCAGAGCAAATGGGAATTTTATTGGCTTAGAAATAAACATGAAGGGGCAAGCGTACAGATGACCTTGTGGTGGATGGATGGCAGCGAGGGAGGAAAGGCAGCCGGCGCCGTTCTTTAACTATCCAATGCATCTTCTCAAGAAGGAATCCCAGCTTCCAAAATATGAACAGCTGGACCTGTTGTTTGTGAACAGGGAAGGACTGGTGGGTGATGGGATGGCTGGAGGCTGTCTTGGGCACAGCAATCTCGAAATGGTAGAGTTTTTGATTCTTGGAGAGTATAAGTTTTCCAGCGATGAGCTGATGCTCCATACCTGCTTTCATGCCTTCTGCTTAGAGATGTGGTTGAGTAGTGGACAGGTACAGTTGGGCTCGATGACCTTAAAAGGTCTTTTCCAATCAAATCATTCTATAATTCTGTGATCCCACCCTTCTTCAGGTGCTGGTTGCCACCACCTACTGCAGTCAGCACAGGAAACGCTCCCGCGCTCAGCGGAGGGCACACAGCGAAACCACAACTGGCTCCAGGAGATTTTATTCTATCATGTACACATGTACTCCACTTTACACACACGCTGGCATGTGATAAACTATCTCTGAACTTTAATATTCAAATCTGTCTAATATTAAAAAGGCTTTTGAAAATCTCTCCCCTCCTCAAAAAATTTCTAAGCCATGGGGGTTTTTTTGTGAAATAGCTTTTCCCTTCCTTTTCAGTGTAATACAATATGTTATTCAAGAGCCAAAGAGTTGTCAGGTTTTATGTTATGATAATCTTCTCAAGCATCCAATTTTATTCTGCTTTTTCCCTTCATGCTGTCACTCACATCCTAGCCTGTCACAAAAGAAAATGTCTGAATACATTAATTACAACTTGTTAGACCTCCATATAGTTAATGCTATTGAGGAAATCAAATCACTTGGAAAATAACTGAAGAGAAACAGTTGCTGGTATTGCAGGATTTTTATGCATTGCACTTCAAAGCTGGAGCTTTGCAAGACAACAAAAATGATTATTATAGAGAATGAGAAAATCAAATACAACCTGATCCTCTGCCCTTGGAATGTTTTCCGAATGCATTACAATACATATTTTCTATCCTGGAAAGAGCAGTTGAACTCTTTTCACACAGAACCTTCTTTTATGGTGTAATTACAAATGCCAGTTCTGAAATCATAGTATAAAAACTTTCAGAAGCTCAGAAGAGATCAGATCCTAAGTCCCCACTCACACAAACATCACAGTTGACAGTGATGGCTCCATTAACGTGAATAAAAGATAATTCTGTTGGGTCTAAGGCAACAAACAACTTACCCTGGGATTAGTAAAGGGAAGTATTCACATGGCTGCCCTCGGTCAGGTTTGTCAGCCTGACTCCTACGGCTCCGTGGAGCGGCAGAGTTAGTTTTTTAACTCTAAAAATCACCCTTGGAGTTAAACATACACGTAAGTATTATGTTTATAAATGAAGAACTCATTTTTGTAATCGGAGACCCTAAAATCACAGCAATCATTTGGATCATTGTTCAGCACAAGACACTTCAGAGAAGTACTGACTGCCCCTCAGATTTCCACGGGAGTAAAAACTACCTGACACCGAGTCTTATACGGAGCTCACCTCGAGGGGCAGCTCTGCAGAAAATCCGACAGGAACGTCCTTGAGGGCCGTGCTGCTAATGAAAGGTGATTTCACTGAACAAAGAAAACGCTATTAGGATTATGCAATATCCTTACACACGGAAGCAGGCGAATGCTTCCCAAATCTAAGCTCTGTTATCTTGCTAGCTTAAAGACATTTCACTATTCTTAGGTTTGAATGAATAGCCACTCTTACAGGTATTAAATCAGACGAGTAGTGGGAAAAAGACAATGAAGTCTTTCTAGCTTGGAAGTAGTTATCTGAACAAGCAAGGCAAAAATAAAGACCCCTTTGGATGACGCTGATCTTGCCCACTTTCTCACAGAGGTAAGATTTTGTTAGCTGGCCCTGTTGAAAGATGCGCCCTAAGAATCTGGAAAAACACATACCCATGCATTGCTATTTTGGCAGTATTTCTAACTGTGCCACATCTCTGCTAGAGCCGACAAATTGCAAGCATATCCTAGTGAACATTCTGCTACTGAATGTTAAACATTTAATTTTTCATGCAAATGCCATTTGATGTAAGAAGTGTTTAAGGCATGTATAGGCCTTCATGAACTCTACAGTTCCAGCACCATCTAAGAGTAAGGTTAACACGCACGCGCCTCCATCCACCCTGGGAAGGTAAGGACAGCGGGCCTGAGCACCCTCAGCAGGCAGGGAGCAGCAGGCTGATGCTCAAGCCTCACCGCCTGGCACGGGGGGGACCGGCGACTTTCACATCAGGGCTCTGCCTCCACCAGTCACATTCAGGTTTTCATCTTAGAATTGATACACTAGGAAACAAATGCAGTTGGTCTGTGGTTTCCTTAAATCATCGCCTGAAACGCAACTCTCAACGTTCAAATCTCTTTCTCATTCAGAAAAAAAAAATGGGCAAAAGCTGAGTCCATGGGTTTCTTTACACATAAGGTTTACACGCTGCTTGAGTCAGAAATCACTGGCCTACGCACACAAAAATTACTTTTCTTGAGGACCGTGTCTGAGTCTCTTTTCAGTAGTGTTCCAGGGGGAAGAAAGGAGAAAGTCTCGGGAAGTGCTCAGGCTCAATTTGCTCTTTGGAGCAAAATATCTGAGAAGACTTAGGAAGAAATTCAATAAACATTCCTTGCCCTTAGAAGAGAACAACTCAAGACGCTGGAGCCTTCTATTTCAATAGCAAGTGCCTTTAAAATCCACTGAACCGAGTGCTCAGAGAGGATAAAACCTACAAATCATTTCTTCTCCCAAGTGAGATGTAACTCAGGTTTTGGACATGAACCTGGGCTGGAGCAGGCATGACCGCTCACAACCCAAAGGCTCTGACTCGGGAGCTCCAGCAAGCCATGCCATGGTGGTCCGAGCGGGCACAGTCCCCACGTGCCCATCCCAGTTCAAATTCACCTACGGGGTGGCAAAACAGGAGGTGTGGGCACAACTCACGTTGTGCTATTTGCACAGCAATACCCGGCAGGGGCTGTGTGGCCGATTAAGAGGCTGCGCTGTGTTGGTGGCACTGGCGGAGCTGGGGCTTGCGGGCTGATGCTCTGCCCCCGGGCTCCATGCGGCCACGGTGAGCCCTGGCCTCGCTCCAGCAGCTTTTTGGGCCTTTCCCGGGGCCATACGTTCTCAGAGCAGGCCCTTGAGACTGAACTAACACAACAGTGCAGGGATGATCGTAACGTCCTTCCACCAAAGTGCCCTTCAGGTGACAGCTTGTTCCCCCTCCAGCATTCCCAACTGCAGCACTGCCGTACTTAGGCTTCCCACCCTCTTCCTCGCTCCTGTTTCTATTAAAGCACGGCTACCGCTGGATGATGAGAAACAAAAGCAGAATAACAATGAAGTGGAAAGCAAACAGTTTCTCAGGCTCCCAGTAGATCCAGGAGGTCCTTCACACAGTTAATATTATGTAAAGAACAAAGACCCAACTGGGTTCAAAGCTGAAAGTCTTTACTGAATAACTTACAAGCCAAAAACTTGCCAGAAGTCACCTAAACAGGTCAATGATACAACTGGGAAAAGCACTCAACTCTCTGGTAAGAAAAATTACTTAATGTAAACGTATGAAAAGGTTAACTGTATCCCAGACCAGATTTATCCAAAACATTAGCAGCAGCAAGAATTAAACAAGGAACCGTACCCTCCATTACTGGTGTTCAATTCCTCACCGGGATCAAGAGCACTGCTCTTGCTGAACTGGGGAGGGGGGCTGGGGACATTCGTGAGTAAATTGGCACCAAAATGTATGGCCCAATTTAACCAAACAGATGTCAAATAGCCATTAACATTACAATGATTAGTAAACTGAAATTACGTGTTATGGGTTTAGTGCCTTAGATTAAGCGTTAACCTGTCTTAATTAAATCGCATCTCAGTAATTGATTTCACAGTGCTGAACTGTAAATAACAAATTGCAGATGATCTGGGGTTTTTTTATCTAGCAAGATAGCGTAAGTCAGCCTTTACCCCTTGCATTGCCTCCTCGTCTCTATCCCTCCTGAAGCGGCTCGCTCACCCTGCCCCTTTCACCGCGGCACACAAGCTCCTCTGGCTTTACAGCACATTCAATCACCGCTGCTGCGTTTCTTCTCCAACCGACGAAAGCCATAGCTGGTTATTTGTAGGGCAGGCACCACCCAACGTCTGATCTTCGTGCCTGATGTCTTCTCCCCACTGTGAGGCATCTTCCCACGTGCAGAACTATAACCATTGGTTCCGCTCGCACAAAGGCGGCTTGCGCAGCCGCGTCGCCACTGAGAGGGTACGGTACGATGGGACCGGGGCAGCAAACCAGCCCATGGCAAAGGAACAGGTTTATAACACAGCCTTCTCCTGTTCCTGCACTGCGTAACAACTTCTATTTAAAGAGAACAACAACACAATTATAACAGCTTCATTTTCTTTTGACTGCATTGCTCAATATAAACAAATACATTCAATGAGAGCAATCAGTGTAACCAAATACTAATTAATTCAGGATCTCAATGCAAATTCAGGTTCTTCCCTAAGTAAGGGACTGACAGATGACCTTTGTGTCAGTTATATCCTTTCCAAATAAGGATCAAGAGCAAAATCAGAAGCTTGGGGCCAGGGGGCAAGGAAGGCAGAGTGGCAGGGTGAACTGCTCTTAGTCTGGATCTCAAACCTAAATAGTTGGAGACTATAAAGAGCCACCTGCCTTCCATCAGCACAAACACACAAAGTGAGGGTGGAGAGGAGGCAAATTGGAAAAGAGAGTTCAGGAGCTACAATGAGTCTTGGGAAGCCAAAGAACAAACCGGAATTGAAGCAGTGGTACAGCTGCTGAACGCCAACGTGGTGAAGCAGCATTACACCAGAGGCCCTAGGAGTTTCCTTCATCACCTGATAGTCATTCAAAGGAAGGGAAGGTCTGTCTGCCTTCTACAACCACCAGAGGAACTGGTGGCCAAGGACACCTTCTCAACAGAGAATCAGACTTGTTTGTTCATTCAACGCTCACCTCTTTCTGCTTTTCCCTTTCCTGAACTGTGCAGCCACGAGCATCTGAGATGAAAACAGGACATGAGGCCGAGTTGCAGAAGATGAAGATGACCATAAGGACAAATGGCCCAGAGAAGCCCAGAAGTGAAGAGCTATGGTCTGATGTATACAGCACACCAGAGGTCTAAGTGGATGCTGCACAGACACCCCCGCTAGCTCCGCTTGCAACCTTGCTGTTCTTCTAAGAAGTCTGGTGCACGTGGGTTGCTGGCGCTACACTGATGGTCAATAACTTCAAGCTTTAAATTCAGTGATTCTAGAACCAATTTTAAGCAACATATCTCATTTCAGGTTAGAATTAAACAGAAAGGTGAATAAACATCAAGTAGCCTTGACGTCCCTTGTACAGCTATTTTCTCACATCTGCTACTGCTTTTCTGAGGTACCTACTTCATCAAACTTGAACTGCTTTGTTCACTGCAGAGCTTGCAGCTGTGTCTCATAACCATGAGGGCCAGGCATCTGCATTCATAATTGCTTGATCAAGCACGATTAAGACAGACTGGACTGATTTGCTCTAATATGACTATTAACCCTTCCTACCATATGTGTTGCAAAGTGTCACAACCAGAACCATTTGACCATGACTCAGAGGGCTTCGCAGACATGACCCAAAACTGGCAGGCTGTCTCACTGAAAAGATGGTGACCCTGACAAGTGCCTTCTGCCTTTAAAAGACGATAGCTGCTGCACAATTAATTTTCAGTAGGGTTACAGAATCCAAACAGCAGAGTCAGCTTGACCGTTACGGTCCAGCACCTGAGCCTCTTTCAGCACAGCCGCTTCCATCGGTCACCCTGCATTCACTGCAAGAACACCAAAGAGCACCAGCCGGTCTTTGCTCACACTAAGAAACACGGCGCAGCTTCAGAGGAGGCGGTGCAAAGCTGCTCGGAGCCATCTTTTGCACCAACCTGACCTTGAGATGATCTTCATTATGCTGGGGGGAGGATGAGTTAAGAACAGTGAAGCACTAATTTCACACCAGCTGCTGACAGTACCTGAAGATGGCTGGAGGACAGGAGAAGCCTGGCCACACGTGATCTGTGCTAGGAACACAAAACACAGCCGAAAGGCCTGAGCAAAGCAGCAGGAGCCTGCAACGGAGAGGGGCTGTCACTGCGTCAGGAAAGGAACACGCAGAGATGCACAGAAGTCCAGATAGGGGACACAACCTTATCAAATAAAAGACTAATTTTCTATCACTTCCCTTTTGGACCTTCGCTGTGCTTTGAGTTGTGCGTCTAATTAAACTGACCCCTAGGGGTCCCTTCCAACCCAAAACATTCTATCATTCCATGATTTATTAGGGAAAGGCCAAGAAGAGAAAGTCAGTCTCTGTGGATGTCCAGTACAAAACACCCAGGGGTGAGGTGGCTGGAACGTTTGAACACCAGACGTGTACAAAGTGCTTTCCCTATGAACATCATTCTGCAGACCCTTGTCTGCTCGCTGGGGCCACATGGCCATTCCTGCATCCTTTGTCTTTCTGCTGTCTTCTCCTGCAGCACTTCCGCCCGCTCGCTTTCACTGGCCCGTTAACCAGCAAAGCCCCCCAGGGCACTGTATTTGCTCTTAAGAGTGGGCTGTATTTCGGTGAAGGTTTACCTGATCTTCATGTTTTTCCTCCAGAGAAGCTCTTACTCCCAGCACAGTTTAATGCAATCCATAACAACAGGTTGAAAAATTGGTTAAAACACATTTTTATACCGTCTGCCTTGGTGTGGTCACCTGCCGTGAGTATCTGTGATACCCACGCAGCAAACGAACCTTCCACCTCTGACCAAACTGCTCGTCAAAAGCAGCCGAAGCGTGAGCGGAAAGCTGTGCCGTGGGGAACGGCCTCTACACAGCAAATGCATTTTTGTTGGGAGGATGCTGGCATTTTGAAAATATCACACATGCCTACACTTGGCATGCAACTCGCATCCCTGGGTTTCATTTCTGAACAGGTATTCTTCTAACGAGCAGTGCCAGGCAACCTGAGCAAGAGGTAAAGCTATCGCAGCTGCCGTATAATCTCTGCAGCAACGCAGACATGCCCTGACTGCATTCATCTCGAATACCAACTTTGAGCAGCACGCTAATTAGTCACATGCTACTGGTGTTCCTGATTCCCTGCAGCACAAGACTCCGAGTAAGCCTCAGAATCTCATTTTTCTCTACTTGCAAATAACAGGAGCAGACTCTAGCAAATTATCCCGAAAAGCACCTCTCTGGACGAGACGGCACCAGCAGAACCCTATTAGCAGACCTTGAACCACATTCTCCTCGTCATACACGACCAGTAAAAAGTTCCTCCTGTCACAGGCTGTTATGGAAAGCAAGGCATCATTTCCTTTTCTTTGTTTCCCTTAAATGATTTACAGCTGCATTATTCCAAATGTTTCCATTGGGTTTGCTCCTGAGCTTGTACTGCATTCCTCACAAGCGTGGTATTTCCCGCAGCTGGCTGTCGCACACCACCGCAGCCATTCACACCCAGGAGGAGGCAAAGCCCGGTAACTGGAGGGGGGCGGTCAGAACCTTACATCAAGATGCTGCAGGGATCCCATCGCTACAAACTGGAATCCAGCTCCAAGAGACAGTGCCTGGATGCTCCCGCCCTGCTCCTACCCGGACCCCACATCGTTTCTTTGTTTTAGTCATAAGTCACACCTTATTAGTAGGGTTTGGCAGCATAAATATTGGGGGAGGGGGGAAAAAAAACCTAAAATATCACCAACCTCCCTCTTCTCCCAGTTATGCGATGGAACCCAGCAGCTGATAGTTTCCCCTTTTTTATTTCAGGTTGGCAGGTTGGTTTTATACCCAGGCTTCCAAGGAAGCTGCAGCTTTGCAGCCACCGCCCGCCCTTCTGATGTTAAACAGGAACAAGCAGACTCAATTCATTTTTACTAACAGTGATTTTTTCCAAGACATCCATTCAAACGCACGCTTGTCACCACCCGTTCTGACATGCTGTCGCCAGCGCCGTGCCCGTGGCGCCCGTGCCGAGCAGACGAGGAAGGAGAGCAGCTCTCGGAGGCACGGCAGCCTGGGGAAGGAAGGCTGAAGCGTGCAAGGGAACACGTGCACCACGGAGGAGCTACCGCACCCCTACCTGCGCCCACTGACCCTGCTCAGTGAGGCAGGCTCGAGCAAAGCTTCGAGATACCCAAGAGGAGACGCATCTACGAAACTTCTTGAACATCGGCAGCTGTACAAAACCACAGCTGGTTCCACAAGCACACAAAACTTGCAAGATAAAAGCTAAGCACAGGTAGAAGAGATGAGCACTCCCAGGTACTCAGAGGTTCTGCAACACAACTGCAGCAAGAGGCAGTAAGAGCTGTGCCCCATAACTACTCCAAACCAGACGCGGGGACCAGACAACCCACGGCCACGCGACCGCAGTTTCTCTGGCTGCAGCTGCCCAATTTGCGTGAGCTGTGGCCCCACGCTCCCACCCCTGAAAAAACCCAGCACGTTCTACTAGCTTTAGCACAATTGCTCTGGGTTTTTCAAACATAAACCCAATTATTTTTTATATTGAATTATCTTAAAGCACAAGGTCTATCCAACCTAAGAGAAATCACTCCTTATTGAATTGTTCCAAGAGCAATTGCCGTAGCAGAAGCACGTACTTCCTCTGGCTTTAGATGTATGGTGAGTGCTCTCATCCTGCAAGAAATGAAGATGAGTTGAGCAGAAACAAGACTTTAGGTTATGCCAAGCCCACCACAGACTCCATCCAGCACTGCTGAGGGAATTAGGGAAAGGCAGCAGTGAAGGTAGGAAGCAGATGATACCCTGCAATGGGCGACTCAGTCTCAGGAGTAGTGGGGCTTATCTATTTGCTTACAGTTGTAGGGTTTGCCGTGTCGTTACTGTAAGTGTGATTAATAACTGTAAAGAATAAGCAAGCAGTAATCTGCTTAGGAAGAAAACACAGACCTTTGATTCTCACTACTGTTAGGTTGCTGGATTGAGACAGCTTCTGTCCTGCAGGTGACTTCTAGGACGCTTCTCCTGGATCCTACCCTAAATCCATTTATACACCTCCAGTAGAATCGGCCATCTTACCGTCAGCATGCCAAATGAGTCGGTACATTTGCGCAGTGAGGGCACGTTACTACCTGGAATGACTCCGTTACACAATTAAGTGACATACAAAGTGATGTGAATTTCTGTTTTAATAGACTTTCATTGTCTCATGGCCACGTTCATAAAATATTTAAATGTCATTTTCACTGCGCTGGTCCTGCAGGGGAAAATTAAAAAAAGCCTCCACACAAAGGCGATGTCCATGCCCCCACCCCATTCCTGCTGATTAAAACCACCACGCTCACCTCCCCTCATCCACCTTGTGTCGTTAAGCAACCATAACTTTCTTGCTTACTTCAGAGAACACAGTTCTTGGCCCTTGTTCTTCATGGTGCAAACTGAGAAGCTGCTGAGCAGCGGTGAGCACACCGCACACCGGCCTCCCCGAGCGCAGACGCCGATTCTCCGAGATGGCAAGGCCGCGTTATTTGTACTCTCAGCTCCTCTTAGCAATTAGGATTCTTCCCTAGCATAGATGTCTTTATCATTTTGTATTTCCCAACTGAGTATGTGCTCATCCCACAGCTCTGCGCTGTTTATTCCGCTCTGAACTTTTGTACCATTATAGTTTGTCCCACAATACACATTTCTTGCTGTTTCTAATGAGCAAACATCAAATACAGCTTCTTGTACAACAAACAAGGGCTGATCCTCAGGTGATGCAAGGCTAAATCCACCAACAACACCCATTTATATCCACTGACAATCCAGCAGATAGCACTGCAATGCCTTATTCATCGTGGGTCTGATTCAGAGACCATCAGAGTTGACGGTGAAAGTCTCTCGAGTATTTAAAGGATGCATATCTACCAGTTACAGTTCCAGTAGAAGGCTCAGGAGAGCAGAAAAGTAATTGGGGAGCTGCCTGGGACAGCATAAAGCTTAATAACATGTCTTGGATTAGACAACACAAGATCCAGAGGAAAGTTTAATGGAAAATAGAATTGGCAGGTAACCCACAGCAGGGCTGGGCCAGAGGACTACGAGCGTGCAAACACGCAGCCACATCTCCAGCGCCCCTCCAGCCCCGACACCACTCCCAGCAAAGCACTGGGGAGCACTAAGCAAAGCCAGATGAGCTAGAAAATGCTGGTAACCCTGTCTGGGGAGGCTCGCTTCAGACTGGAACTGGGAGTTGAAAATAAAATGTTAATTTTCAAACTTGCACAGTGACAACGTGACAGACTTGCGAAGCCAGGCACATCAACTGAAGCCAGGCACATCAACTGGGGAGGGCAGTGAGCAGCACTGGGAAGGCGGCTGCCGGGAGGAAAGGGCTGGAGGGGCACGTGAGGGAGTCTCTACCGGCACATTACAGGTCCCGGACCCATGGGGGCACCTGCCAAGTGGCCCAGCCCCTGAAACACAGGGCTCAAAGGAACGAGAGCCATCCAGCCGCCAGGAAAAATGTGGTCCCTCACCGAGCAGCCTCCTGAGACCAACACTAGGGCCAGTAAGTCTTGGCAAGTAACAGCAAGGGGTTGGCCACTGCTAGGAAACCTCCACTCATTAACAGAAATACGCAAACAAACCCACTGCCATACCCAGCCACCACCCTGGTAAAAAAAAAAATAATCACCTTTTTCAGACAAAGCCTGATGAAAACAAAAGCCTGTTGATTCTTCTGGCTTTGATGGAATGACATCAAAAAGCAAGGATTCCTCCCCCCAGGTTTCTCTGGAAACAGAGCAGCCAGCCAGCGGTGGACAGCAGCGGTGCGGCAGGCGAGCCGCCCCGGGACAGAGACCCCAGCCCTTGTCCACCACCACTGAAACACAACAAGATGCCAAAAAAAGTCTGACTCCTGAAGCCACTGCACCCTGCTTTTCAGGGTCTTCAGTAACCCCCATCCTCTGCCAGCACCCCCCCCAAGCTGTTTGTATTAAATACTGTTTCTATTTTAAAAACAATACCAAAAAAAGACTTGACAAGCTTTATTTAACTTGACACACCATAAATATTAGGATGGAAAGACACCAGCACCTGTATACAAGCAACTTAGTTCAATCCCAGCAGCTTCTCACCCCTGCAGCCCCGCTCAGCACCAAAGCACTGAGCCCCTGCCCGTCGCCCACCGCCGCAGCCGGGCCCCATTCCGGCCAGCGGGAGAACCACCAGGCAACCACGTGTCCCCCTCATGTCCGCCTTCTGTTCCCTCCTCTGAGCAGGACCAAGTTCTGCCCGTGTCAGGTTCTAGCCCGGGGACACCCAAACACAGCTCAGACGCCCGGTGCCTTTCCCAGGGAGCATACAAGAAAGTTTGTCATCTCTCCAGACTCTTCCCGTTGGAGAATTGCGCATTTCAGGCAGCTACCGGTTACCTCTGCACCTTCTCAGAGGACCAAAAAGAAGGTGGCACCACTGCCCATCCTCTGACAACCCGACCTGCAAGAGCCTCTGAACACGAGAATTAAAAGAATGGAATACGGGCAAACCGTGCCAAATTGTGGATTTTTGTAAACAGCGATAAGGAACTACAGTGAAACCTTGGGCTCTGTGCCACTGCCTTTGCAGTGACAGAAGGCAACTGGAGTCTATTTTACAATCGCTCGAAAGGCATTTTAAGTCACATATCAAAGTTGCTTTTGTTTGTATTTTCCCATCAGGCATTGACAATGGGATATTTACCTGCCCTTATATACGCACATGTAGAGGATTAAGAGCATCAGCAAAATTAAGCCTCTACAGATTAAAAGCTTTTGATTGTGAGAGTCTGCATCTCCTGTTTGTTTTTAATTAGGAATCTAGATCATTAATGCATAATATCCTGTCCCTATCCCTCCACAGCATAACAAACACTGTTGTCTTGCCATGACTAACACGTGAAACACCACGTAGACCACACCTCGCTCCCCGAGCACGCAAACGTCAACTCCGGACGTTCTTGCTCTCGCTCATCTTACGTCACCGTTATTCAGTCAACCTCCCACTGCAAGCAAGAAGTGGTTTCACTTAAGGAGCAAAACAGAACTAATAGTGCTGATACCATCCATTTATGTATTTTCTTTGATCTCAGCAGATCCCACTAAATTTTGTGATCTTCCCACTACCGTGCTGATGCTCCTGTAGCAATTTACACCAGGCAGAAAGGACCGCAAAGTTGGCTACAAAGCACGATTAAACCCAAAGGCTACTACTGCAGCCTTGCTTCGAATTGGTGCAAACCATTCTGAAGTTATAAGGTAATTATCTGCGTGGTTTACTGACCTTAGGAAAACTCTGCGCAGCTGATATCAGACAGCTCACAGTTCCCGCACGCCCCGCTATGGCTGCGGCCACCACCCGCTCGGGGAGCGGGCCCTCGCCGGGGCTTCGTGCAGGGCATGAGGCAAACCTGCACCAGTCCTGGCCCGCAAGGAGCTCAGCCGACATCCCACCGCTCCCGGGGCAGCTTATGAGGAAGATGCGACTCATCCCGTAGCAAAGAAAACGCCTTGCTCAAACAGAACCGATGCGACGTTCAAAGCGAGAGGAGGGTGAGGGGCTGCTCTCGTCCCCTGCTGTTGAGCTGTCCAGTACACGTTTCCAAGCGATGCTCATCTAAGGCGTTTCTGCCAGGTCACCTTCAGCCCTCCCCAGAGAAGAGATCACCAGCTCGTGACAGACCCGCCAATTCACACAAACTCACTCATCGGGACCCCAACTGAAAAAAATACTCAACAAAATTACTAGCATTCATGTACCAGGAAAAGTGAGATTTGCCTGTAAGAACACGAAGGAAAACACTAATGTTAAAAAAAAATCCCATTTATAAATTAAACTGTGTCAGCATGAGGGATTTTATTTATTTATTTATTCAAGCAGGGAACCATTATTGGAAACAAAGTCCTTTAGATCTCAGAATGCTGTCTTTGAGCATGCAAATCAGAACTTCAGTGCGTTGGAGCTGGGTATCTCTGGAAAGAAGAAACCACTGTGTTTTAACCAGAAAAGCCCTTCTTCCAGAACAGTCCATACAGGTCTGCAACACCCAGAGAAAGGCCCACGAGGAGCAGCGCAGGCGGTGGGGTACCGACGCTGGAAGCACGCATACGCATTGTGACAAAGCGCAACTCGCTTCCGAACACAGCTAGTTAAACGCGGTTGGAGAAATATCATCTGATTAATTTTAAGTGAATCCTCCCACAGAAGGCCTTTGTGTCCTTCAACAGAAGCGTCAACCGCAGAACAGCAAGGCCAGCAGGGGCTATTAATGATCCTCCAGACCTGTCGCGTCCCACCACAGTCCTGCAGCAGGAGTTGGGACACCGAGTTGGGACACCGAGTTGGGACACCGAGTTGGGACACCGAGTTGGGACACCGAGTTGGGACACCGAGTTGGGACACCGAGTTGGGACACCGAGTTGGGACACCGAGTTGCAGCAGACAGGCACAGTGTAGGGGGGAAGACCTGTCCCTACTCCCCATCACCTGCCCCCCTGCATGGGCAGACCAGGACAGAGGCAGAAGCCACCCAGCCCTACTCTCCCCAGGGAGGAAGGCACTCTTCCTCGCCAGCGAGGGCTCAGCACTGCCCACCACCCCCTTGTCCCTCCACGTGCACCCCACGGGCAGATGATGCCCACGCCTACAGCAGTTCTTTTTCATTGTAATTCTTTCTTTGCTCTGCTAATTTCCCCTCAGCTTCCTACCACCTTTTAACAACCTATTCCTGCCCCAAAGACATCATTTTATGGCAGAAGTTAAAATCCACCACTTCAAGGATTTCCAGACTGGCCAAGACAAGCAGTCTACCTGGACAAGTCCCTCGTACCCAACGAGGGGCCAAGAGAAGAAGCTGTAAAATCAGTAGGGAGGTAAACAGGGGGCTGCCGTCAGCTGGAGGGACGGACGACAAACCTGCCAGTGCTGGGCTGGAGCGATCCACAGCAGCGAACCCAGTGCAGCCCACGTGTCGTCGTGAGAGGTCAGCTTGTTTGCGTGACGCTTAGTGTCTTTCCAACATGCAGGATGACAAGCAAATCCGTTGATGTTCCCACCTGCAAACTACTCTGCACTCCATCATAATTCATAATTTAGGATACTGGACATTTCTAATTAGCTCTTCTCTGTTTCCAAAGAGCAATTCCTGCCACAAGTAAAAATCTTTGTAATTATTGGTGAGTTAAAGGAAGGTAAAAAATTATTTTTTTTTAGTCATTAAATGATTGAGACGATAAAAGAATGAAGGATCTGACAGATTAAACAGTTCTTGAGGAGACGTGTCAGCTTCAATAATGCGAAAGCATTACAACTGTCAAGCTTTCAAAACAGGAAAGATTGTGTCTTTAGAAAACAAGGTTCTACTAATTGGCATGCATGAAAATCTAAATCGAGGCTAACGCTCAGTGATTAAAGGCTTCTCCTGATTACAGGTATTTGGAAGCACCCCCATCTGCAAAGCTGGGCCCCACTCTGGAGGACAGTCAGTTCTCCACTCCTCTGACCATTCGCATTGGGCCAAGGAGTGTGGGGGTTTTGGGTCTTTCTTACCCGGCTGAATGACTCTGGTATCTTACAACTACCAATCTGTTCGGGAATCCTTGAGCCCACCAGAGATGCTCCACAGATTATCAAGACAAAGACCACGCTTCAAATCCAACCCAGAAGATGGCTTCAGCGGTTGGTCAAGCTCCCATCAGTGCTCCGGTGGTGCCCCTTGCTTTGTAATTATTTTTGTGTATGTAAGAGACAGAAGTTGCCTACCAAACTGCTCTGGAGATTTTAGCAGTTTTTAAAGACGTTACCCACGCTAAAAGGAAGGATGCACCGGTCAGTGGTGTCTCTCCAGCTCTGACGACGACGGCAGGTAGGCGTGCGTTATAGAGCCGGAGGAGCCCATCTGATCTTCATGCAGCCACCCAGAGAAACCACCGTCACTGCACGACTGGGCTCCAAAAGGCGCTGACCGCCAGCTGAACGCCTGTAACACTTTCATAGCACTAATTTGGAGAAGCAGTCTACAAAGCGGCTTGGAATATGCTAAAGATGAGAGTTAATCTCTGAATTAATTTCCTTTAACAAGGGCTGTCTTTGGAAGTGATATGAGCCTATCACGCAATCCCACTGCTCATTTGAAGAAAGAGCACTCGGGTGCATTTCTAAATCAACACCCGAATTCTTAAAAAATAGCTGAGAAGGAAGACAAACTGGATATGCTGTGCCTAAAAAACAGCCCACGGGGGAAAACTGATGCACCAGCTCTTCAGCCAAGCGCAAAGTGACACAGAACCAGTGGGAACAACCTAGAGATGCTGCTGCCCACCTACCAGCTGAGCACGCGGCTGGAGATCTCCTACTTCGTAACGTAAGGAAAAGCTCAGGAAAATGCCAATTCAGTCGCAAGTGGGTATCTTTATTTTCATCTGCACGCCCAACAAATAATCTAACAGCAGACTGATCCACCAAATGGGAATATCTGCATGAGTAACTTCATCTGGGTGCACTAGGCGTTACTGAGAACAGGTCTTAATTCTGGGAGAGGGAGGACTTGCTAAGCATCCGATAACCATCCAGATTTTTTAAGGAGTATTTGAACTAAGCTGGATTTCAAAGCATTTCGACATAATGTAAATTAACTCTTCTGTATATATAGTACTGATGAGGGCTCAGTAGAATTAAATATGAGAAACTTGGTTCCTTGCTGTAGCACATCAACCGTTCGCAAAATCCAGCATGAGAGAAACTGAGCCTGCATGGCATGTTCCTGGCCATTTCTCCAAAACCCCTGTTGTTAGATAACAGGGAGCTTATTTTTAATTTGTTTTACTTTTTTTTTTTTTTATTGTTTTTTTTTTATTTTTTTTTTAATTTTTTTTTTTTTTTTGTTCATTTTTTGTTATACTTTTTTTTTTTTTAAATTTTCTTATTTTTTTTTTTTTGATATATGTGTTCTTCTTTTTATTTTATATTGTGTTTAATATTTTATTTTTTTTTTTTTTACTTTTGTTTATATTTTTTTTCATTTTTTTTTTTTCTCCTCTTTTTTTTTTTTTTTTCTTGTTCTCTTTTTTTGCTTTTTTTTTCTTTTTTTTTTCTTTTATTTTTTTTTTTTTTTTTTCTTTTTTGTAGTTTCATCCGCCCGCTTTTCATCCCAGTTCCACCACACCAGTTTCATACGGCTAGCTCCACTGCAGCCGGGTTCATAAGCCAGAGAGTACATTAAATCTCAAAGCTGTACATAGTCAAGCAGGGAATGACTCAGATGGCTCTAGAATATGAAGACAGACGTGAGTAATAAAACCCCAAAGTGGCGCGCTCCGAGATGCTGTTTCTCCCAGGATAGCACTGCTGGGTCAACGGAGAGCTAAAGAGTAATTTCATTTGTCATTTCTGTACTTACCAAACCTGACTTTCATGGAGAGGTGCATTTTACAACACATGTCAGGCTTTATTAATCTGATTTTCCTGTTCTTCTCCAAAGATATTTAATGCTTTAGTAATGATCAATATACTTGCTCTGATGATAAACAGAGACAAATGAGTCTGTGCAGCCTGGACAGTATTTGCAATTACCACCTCTGTAGGCATTCAATTACGCCTGATGAAAGGGCGACAGAGTTGCCCCGTCTCCCCAGCAGAGATGCGTTTGCAGTGGGTGCTTGGCATGCAAGCTGTCACGGTGCTCGTTTCCTCCACCACGTTCAGTTCGCTATTGCCAGCCCAGCCCAGCGTGTCTATATTAAATATAAACGCGACGACATGCCTCCTAATGGAATTTCAGAGGAAATAGTTCAGAGGCCCATCATGCTGCCATCCCGCCTAGCCACCAGCCAGAGCTCCATTTAGCCAGGGCAGGTTTCTCTGGGACCGTATCAGATTGGTTCATCAACATCCAAAACAGAGGTGGGCTGGGGCAAAGCAAAGCAGTGCTGGTGGTTTCCTGCATTCCCAAATCCTCCCTCGGGGCCGGACAGCCTTCAGGTAGCAAAACACATGAGCTGAGGACTGTGCTGTCCCTCCGGCTCTGCGAAGGCACCTGGACCTGGCTGGGACAGTGAAGAGCACCACAGTCCTAGGTACCAGCCTGCTCCCTCGCTGCGGATCTGCTGGGAACAGAAGGCGGCTGGAATGGGGAGAGGGCAGTACTCGGGTGGCTTCAGCTTCTGCGGGGAAAACGAGACGGAGCCGTGCCCCCCCTGCGCTGCCCCGCTCGCCCCCGTTGCCCCCCCTACCCTTGAGCAACCTCTTACTCCTCTCCCGTTTGTGGGGAAGCACCCCAATGCTTCCACTCACTGAAGCCAACAGGATTTCAGTTGCATTTGACTTCAGTTGGACCTGAATCACACACTTGCTTATTTAGATTATGTTTACTCATTTCGAGTGTTGGCTGGGTAACGACGAGTCCCCAGGCGTCGGCAGACCCAAATAATGCGCAACCTCTTCTCATTCAAGTTCTCAGAGAAGTTCAGTTTGCTCAATTTGTCACTCGGTGTTTGCCATCAGTTAAGGGAACAAATACAACGAGTAAGCTGTCAGAAAAATTCAAGCACAAAGCAACACCACTAGAATTACACTTTATCTCCCAAAGACTCACGTGCACATCTCATGGCTGAACTTGAAAGGCAGGTAAAAAAAACAAACCAAAAAAACCACAAAACAAAAATCAAACACACCACTGAGGAAAACTGATCTGAGAAGAATTTCAGACTGGTAAGTCCCTCAAACCGTGCCCTCATGATTTGATTTGACACTTAAACACATACCAACGTGCAGTACTGATACTGTTCCAGCCCTTTTTAACACCAAAGTGTGCCCATACTGTTCCCGATGGGAACCTGAGAAGCGAGAGAGTTGGGAGCAGACCAGAACAAACAGGGGCTATGGCTTCACTGCTGGAGAAAAGCCTCAGTAAAATCCTCTGATTTATCACCGTAGGAAGCCCAGGGAGCCGCCCCTGTTTATGTACCGCCCTGGTCACGTTCTCAGGCGTACAACGCCATTAGCCCAGCTGCCGCGTGCGTCCTGCCAGCATTACCCAAAAAAAGGTCACACTTTAAAAAAGCCCTCCAACATCAACTGCGCTCTGTGTTGGCTGGGAGAAGTGCTTTGCGGTTTGCCTTGGCAGATCCCTTCCCTCCCTCTGTCCAATTTGCGGGTGAGTCTGCTCTGTTCGAGGTGTCAGCTGGGTACCCAAAAATGCCCTTTGTGCCGTCCCCGGGGCGAGCAGGCAGCAGCCAGGGACGAGCCCCGCTGCAGGGACCCCCGGCACCCCCCCGCCTCTCTGCGCACAACACTACACACACGGCGCAGCCGCAAAAGAGATGGCAGAGGACACGTTATTAAGCCCTCTGCTTCCCAGGCACGGCCTCACACCGTCCCCAACGGATTCGGCCAACCCAAAATATGCTTGGTCAGGCCCCTCGAGGTGCGTGCCGAGGGGCGCTTTGCTCTGCTCCTTCCTCCATGAAGGAAACCGTTTTCCATAAAAAGTGCATAGCCATATGACATCAGTTAAAACACGATTTATGCTCTGCTTTCCAGTTCAATATTCCAGTTGATCGGGGACCTTTGGGGAACAATTTTCATCCCATATTATCCAAGTTCATTAAATAAACCCTATAAATTGTATAAAACCGTTACAGCCTTGGTTTATGAAGGCAAGCATGGCTTACCTTGCACTGCTCCCAGCTGTTCATAAAAACATAACAAAAAATAAACACACGCATGTTGTTTTCCACAGCTCTTCTCGACTGTAGAACAATCATTTTAAAATAACCGAGGAAGGAAACCTGATGTTCAAGAGCAAAAGCACAGAGTTTTGCTCCAAACTTTTACAGGAAGAATGCACCTCATCCTTTCAAAATTTGTCCTGAACATCGGAGTAAAGTTTACTGCATACTACTGGGCTACGTCTCTAAATACCCACGTTCCTTCGGAGGGGCAGGCTTAGCGTTAAAAGGCCTGAATGTACGTTCTTCTCGTAGTCTACCAGCAATCGCTCTTCTACTCCAGGATTTGCAGGTAGGCGACAAACACCACGGGACATTTCGGAACCTGATCCAAACCTCACCATGCAGAACCCTCTCCCATCACCGAAGGCACAAAGAGAGGGTGGTAAAGCTGAGCTGCCCCTCCCTGGCTCAAAATACTCAGGGCAGGCTGCCTGTTAAGTCAGCCTAGCCAGGCTCTGCTAAGCCTCACCTTGAGCAGCACTGGGAAGGAGCCGTGCCCTGCTCCGAAGGTGCTCCCTCCCAGCTCCTCCCCACCCAGCACGGCTGCTGGGGGCCGTCAGCACAAGCGGCATCCACGCCACGGCCATGCCAGCCCAATGCTCTAAGCCCATCGTTACCAGTAGTGCGGATTTTCGCTACCCCCATTAGAAGCGAAAAGCCCCTCTTACGTGCCATTGCCAGGGGATTTCAAGGAAGAAGCCTTTCCTTGCCATAGACACCAACGCACATCGATTATTTGAGCACTGCAGAAACACTCCTGAATTTACTGTACTCGCCCGTTAGCACTTTCCCTTTCAGCAAAATACAGCCACCCCAGATAATCTGGGTTATTACCGCGGATACTGATGCGCAATTCAGACGGTCGAGGTTTCTTTCTTTCAGCTACCGTGTGCTCAACCACTGGCAGTGGTTTAAGTATATTTGTGTTTTCATTATACTGGCAGAACAAAGAGGAGTCTGACGTCTTTTGATCTTGTTTAGGAGCGATCAGAATTCATCGTTATTGTTAGAAAGAAGGAAACATCAGTATTAGCAGATTTTCACTAAAATTATCATGATTCTTTACATATGCATACTCAAGAGCAAACTTCAAAGGAGTTCCACAAACTTACAGCTAAAGATGCAGACTCAGGTTTTCCTTTTACATTACAAAGCCAACAGGAGAGATGAAAGCGTTACGAACCTTGGGGTGCTCTTCCACGCAGTGCCAAAGGCTCACTGACGTGCGTAAGGGAGCCATGTCCAGCACACCAAGAACAAACAGAAGTTGATATTCTTCTCCCAGATCACATAAAAGAATTTGAAATACCTGGTAAGTCCCCGTTTTGAATCTGAGCTTAAAGGAACCCAGATTTCTGAACAGTGACAAAGAAAGAGAATCGCATGTTTGACTAGCAGGAGCTGAGATACTTCCCTAATGTCAGATCTCACCTGGGTTGGCTAAGGAAAGGTTAATACTGGCAGACATGTCGATATTGAAATAAGAGTTGTTATTCTCTGTTGCTATGCAAGATTCGTAAGCGCAAGCAGTGAACCACAAAGCCAGCCCAAAGGAGAAGGCGCCAGGAGCACAGGCAGGTCGATGGCTGCAGCTCCGTGCTACAGAGGCCGCACTGACGCTGAAAAAAGGGCCCTCCTAGGAGCACAGCCACGCTCCCCGAGACAGCCATGTCCGTCATATGTTAAAAGCATCCTGGTGTTTGTCCTTCAGAGAGCTGCTTCAGCTTAGCTCGTGAGGTTTCTGCTGTGCACCCACAAAAGCCGTGCCACTTCAGGCTCGTGATTCCATCTGCACGCCGAACACACAGGACCAAGAGCTGGAAGGAACTTCTGCCAACCCGATGCAAAAGCCTCGCGCAGCTGTAGCAAAGGGGGGCTGGAAATCCTCTCCCCCACCCAGGCCGGTCAGACCGTACCTTTGTCGGTCTGACACACAGCGCATGCAGACGCAAGCAAAGAAGAGAGCATCTCCCCAGGGAGACAGAGATTTCACAGCGACTTTGTCTTTATAAAGCCACGGGATAGAGACAAAGCCTTGGAGAAGCAAAGGAGCTTTTGCAAAGACATGTATTCTCTCCTCTTGAACGGCAAGAGCACAGCAGATTTGCTGCCCTGTCTAGGGGGAAGCAGCAAACATGAACAGCTCAATAAGATCAGGTTTTATATTTTTGTGCACGTTGAGAACTGCCTGCTACTGATGGTAAAACATTGGGCCTGACGCCCACGTTGGGCTGCCATGGCCAGCAGCATGATGGATTGCTTTGAATCCCTTCCCAAAAATCACCAGGTCTGGGCTCCATCTGACCAGACGGATGTTTCTCCAGCAGCCGCGCTGATGATGAGCCAGCCTCCTTTCACGGGAGTTCATCACTGTCTTGGGTTTGGCTGGGACAGAGCCGAGCTGTGCTGCAGGCTTTGGATGTATGTGTCTGAGCGTATACAGGGATGCGAGATGGTTTCCGTGTTGGAAACGGCAGCCCATGAGTAGCAGCTTGCTTAAAACAGCTCTGCAGGAGGGTACGAGCTTACTCATCCCAGGAAGAGCTCACGGAAGGGCATCAGGAAGAGCTCACGGAAGGGCATCAGGAAGAGCTCACGGAAGGGCATCAGGAAGAGCTCACGGAAGGGCATCAGGAAGAGCTCACGGAAGGGCATCAGGAAGAGCTCACGGAAGGGCATCAGGAAGAGCTCACGGAAGGGCATCAGGAAGAGCTCACGGAAGGGCATCAGGAAGAGCTCACGGAAGGGCATCAGGAAGAGCTCACGGAAGGGCATCAGGAAGAGCTCACGGAAGGGCATCAGGAAGAGCTCACGGAAGGGCATCAGGAAGAGCTCACGGAAGGGCATCAGGAAGAGCTCACGGAAGGGCATCAGGAAGAGCTCACGGAAGGGCATCAGGAAGAGCTCACGGAAGGGCATCAGGAAGAGCTCACGGAAGGGCATCAGGAAGAGCTCACGGAAGGGCATCAGGAAGAGCTCACGGAAGGGCATCAGGAAGAGCTCACGGAAGGGCATCAGGAAGAGCTCACGGAAGGGCATCAGGAAGAGCTCACGGAAGGGCATCAGGAAGAGCTCACGGAAGGGCATCAGGAAGAGCTCACGGAAGGGCATCAGGAAGAGCTCACGGAAGGGCATCAGGAAGAGCTCACGGAAGGGCATCAGGAAGAGCTCACGGAAGGGCATCAGGAAGAGCTAGGCAAATCCTTTCAGCTCCCTTTTATTCTTAGTGCAGAAAATATAAAGCAAATGTTTCCCATGCTGGCACTGGTTTGTGAACGCTGCCTAACGCCACCCTCCAAATGGAGTTGCTAAGCAGTTCCCATTTTTAGGAAAAGGTATCTTTGAGGATTTCTGCGGTCAAGGTAGGTTTGGCTACGGAAACCCCCTAAATCTGCCACAAGGCAGGGACACTGCAGCGCAAGAGAAACCCGCTCTGAGCTGCAAACGAGCGCAGGCTTCCTCCCTCCTCTCGGAAGGCTGAGCCCTCTTCCCGTCACCAGGCAGACAACGCCATCCCTCACGCATTTCATCATGATTTACCTCACCGCGTAACGGCAGACGCCATTTGGCGCTGCGCTGCCGCAGGCCCCACGCCGCACGGACCTTTCCGAATGACCCATCCTGCCCAGGCAGAAGGCATCCCACAGATCTGTGGCCGTGTCCTGCCAGGGCTGCCCCGGGGAGGCCATCGCAGGACGAGAGGCAGGGCACAGCCCCTACTGAAGTCAGTGGGAGACTTCCAGAGATTTCACCGGTCCTGGTTTTGACTTGCCACACCAAAGCTAGCCTCTGGTCAACACGACCCACAGCCGTAACGCTGCCTTAGCCACCGTCCCATGCGACAGCTCTCACGGGGCGCTGGCGCTCCTTCAGGCATCTGCCACCCTCCTGCCCACTTCTCCTTCCAAGCCCCAGCCAGAAGCTCCTGAAGGTTTCTGCATACCTGCTGGCTCACATGCTGCACCTTCAGCTTCATTAAATCAAAACATGCTAAAAAATCCAATACTTCCAAGTAAATGTAATGCATTTCCTGAGGAAAAAATTAAGAGATGAAATTCAGGTAATTATTCAATTAACAATTGTTATGTATACAAGACAATCTGATTTATGGGCAGCTGTTTACACAGGCAACTGCTATAATTTGACAGTGTGCTCCTGGCTTCTCCCCAGACTTTGCTGTTTAATTAAAGTTAAACAGTTCAATACCCATTTAGCCTACCAGCATATGGAGAATTTAACTAATGCTGAAGAGGGAGGAGAACTCTCTTCCTTTTTAATTGTACTGTAATAACACAAAGGAGGTCACTGAAGTGCAAAGCTGCAAGGTGAACTGGATTCAACGCTAATAATGTGCTTGGGATCTCAAAAACGTGGTAGCACCAACTTTGCTCTCACAAATTGTGTCCAGCCATCTCCCCCTCCTTCCACCCTCAGTCACGAGACTGCCCTCCACCTCCCAACGACCCATTTCTTCCTGTAGGGGACAAATGCTGCCTTCACTTTCCCTCTAGCTTTAAGGTCTGTAGGCAATAGCTGCCTTAAGGCTCTTCCCTGTTAACATAACTATCAAAACCTTTCTTTTCCCCTCCCTCACATGGAAGCTGAGACTCACAGGTAGTGATTTCAGCAGGTGGGTTCTGAGAAAGCCACTGACACCGAGAGGTTGGGGACAAGGCACGCAGCTGGCAGCGAGACAGAACATCAGCGTGCCTCTGCGAGAGGCCTGGGCGCAGCCTTTGCAGGTATTACAGAGGGAGATGCCGTGAACTTACAATTTCCAGAAACAAGAAAGGGGAAGATTAAGAGGGGAAAAAAAAAAACCTAAACCCACAGGCGCCAAGAGATGACAAGCTCAGGCATCTTCCAAAGTCACGCAGAAAAACTGTGGCAGAACCAAGGGTCAAATCCAGGCTCCCCAGCTTTCAACACACAACACTACCTGCAAGAGTGGCCTTGCATACTGCTTCTGATAAGAACAAGAGTTATGCGGCAGAGAATAAAAATTAATTCCAGTTCTGTTTCTACAAAGCAGGGTAAGTGTCATTATCTCTGCCGCACAGATCAAGGTGCAAGCCGAAGTGACTTGTTCAAGGTCAGCCAGCGGGTCTGCCGTCGCTCTCTTCCCTCCACCCTTCAATCCATCGGGATGCTTTTGAAACCAACTCTTATTTGAAATTCAAAGCTCACAGAGTAGCATTTAACAGTCCCACAAAGCATTTTGTTTCAGCTGAGAACAAAGGTTTCAAAAGCACTTGCATTTGCTATGAATAAATCCTTAATGTCAAATTTCTTAAATAAATATCAACTTAACTAATATTCTTAGTAAGTGAAAATTAAACCTGACACTCGGCTCAAATACACGGCTTTAAATTTCCCCATTGCTAAATCTTCAAAAAAAGAGAAATTCAAACAGAATGTTCCAAATGATTTGTGTCCAATACAGGATTAACTATCATGAGATTTGTTTACTTTGAATTATGTGTGACGGGCACTGGACCTGCAGACTCACAGGGTCATGCAGCGAAGACATAAATAAAAGCAAATTTTATCTCATGACAACGGAGCCGGCGTGTGAGCCTGCGGTGCTTCTGTAGGAAACGGAGGTAAGGTATCAGTGAGAAGGGGTAGGTCTGTATGGACAGGGCTTGTTCTGGCCACGCTCCAAACTCCCTGGACAGCCGCTGCAGATCCTGAAACTGTACAGCCACACTGCCATAGCTCTGTGCTTGACCTGGCAGGACCTGCTGAGAAATGGAGATGATTACCCGCGGCGGCGGCGGGCAGCATTGCTTCTTTGGGGCAGCATGGATCACATCGACCTGCCTGGAGTTCAGAAAAAGAGTTTGCATCTGACTGCGCTATGTGGACGTACCTTACACAGCTAAGCACAGTACAACAGGCGCCCTGGGGCATCTCAAGGTAAGTGATAGCAATATATCTCTAAAAAAAAAAATTAATCAGTTTCAGCTGAGGTGGCGTCACTGCAGCAGCGCTAATTCACACCAGTTTAGGGTCCTATCTGAGAACCAGAGGCAGAATGGCAACAGCACACAGTGGTACAGGATCAAGCCTTGAGCCCTGGAACCTGCAAACAACCTGCATCCAACCTGCATCCAGGGGCATCCCCGCCAGCATGGAGAAGGCTCAACGCACGTGCATTGCTCTTACTGTGCAAGCGCAGCAGAACTAGCTCTGTCTGTCCGGAGCCTCACAACCCCTTAAAGAAGTCTGGGTTCCTACTTAGGCAGACATAGAAAGAGCAATAACCAGGCTACTGCATCTGAAACACCCTAGAAGAGAGGTAAGGCTCGGGAAGGAGAGATGGGAGATGATATCAAGACTGCTGAGACAGCTGGAGAAAGACAAGAAGCTTTAAGGCTCAGAGTCCCATCAGACCTACGGCTGAGAGGGCATCTGTGCTTCCCACTCTGTTGGTTCCACCCAACTGAAGATGCTGCCTTCTCCTGCAGTTCCGCCTACTAGCAAAATAAGCAAAACTAACCAGGTATTTGCTAAGAGAAAGCCGACTTCTTCGCTAGTGTCAAGTGCAACAGCACAAACGGGATAAATCCACTGCAAACCTTTCTAGTTACTCACTCGTTCAAGTACCGAATGAACGATCATTTCCAGCGGGGTAGCTCAAACGGGCAAATGCGAGAGAGCTGAGCGGTAACGCAGTGCAAAGGAATCATCAATGATTTACTCTTCTGATACACGATAAACTCAACCATTAGAAAGCTTCCGTCTCAGCACTTTCATGTGCAAGCGCACATGAAGCACAGAAAACCAGATGACAAAGGAAATGCTCTGGGTAAGACATTTTCCTCTCTCAGGCACCACCTTACTTTAAAAGACATTTCTGCAGATGCACAGACTCATGCTTTTGTTTGAACTAGAAGGGAGCCCAGGTCAGGGGGGGGCCTTCAGCTGCTATTTCTACATCTAGAAATACATCATTTGCTATATGGATGATTCAGAATTGACTAATTCTACTTTATTAACTTAAATCCCGCTAGGGTCACACACATCCAAGCACACTTTTCTAGTCTTGGCATTATAGTCCAAGAGAGTTTCACTGGTTCCTTCACCGGACACAGGATGAGGGTGGTACCAACATTAAAAGCATCTACATGCTTTTAATTAACGGCGGCAGAGGACCAAGATACAAAGCTGCAATGTTTTGTTCTGGCATCTGATGATGTTTAATGCATAATTTTTTTTTTTTTTTAGGTTTTCTTTTTTTTTTCTCTGCCATTTTGTGGTCAATCTTACAAATCCCAAACATGCTCAGTGCCTGGAGGTTATAGTATTGATCACAAAAGACTTCAATATTTTAAATGATTTGATGTTGGCTTCTGAAACATTTGGTGTCAAGGGATTTTTTTTTAAGCTCTTTCAATACTGACTTATTTACAGAAACTAGATCCATTTTTACTTAACGCATAGAACCAAATTTCACTCTTCAGTTTTAAATTACTTCCTCTAAATCAAAAAAGACTCAATCAAGGAATCATTTAGGTTGGAAAAGACCTTTAAGATCATCAAGTCCAACTGTTAATCTTGCCACTTCCACACAATATGCTTTTTTTCTCTGCAATTAAGCATCTTTCCATATCTTAAGTTTTTTAAAAAACAATATTATAATGGCAAATTTGTTATTTAATTCTGCTAATCTTCATATTTCACATAGCGCAGCAAAGTCCTACAGAGTTATCACCTTGATTTTCAGATGTCCTAGTGGGTATCATAAATATTTTCAGTAACCATAACCCACAAGTTATCTGGGAAAAAAATTTAGCAGTGATATAAGTTATAGACATATGGTAAGTGTAGAGGGAATTTACTCTCTCTATACACACCCCCCCTGACCATCTTCTCCCCTTCTGTTAACTCCACATAGCCAGGGCTGTCTCTCCAAAGGTAGCCCTCCTGCCTCTGAGTTTGCTTCATGTTAATCAACATAACATCAGGAGAAACGTGTGAGTTTAGGTTATGTATCGGTATTTCAAGAAGTAAATCATGGAGTATCTCAAGGTGGAAGGCACCCATAAGGATCATGGAGCCCAACTCCCAGTAAATGGTTAAACTAAAGGATGCCCAGGGTGATCCATCCTCGAAAAAAATCCCGAGATTTAACTGTTTTCAGAATTGCTCCTCCAGGTTCTTCCGGCAGGTGCCCTATCCACCAAGCTAATGGATAAAAAGCACAATGACAGAAAAGTGAACTTTGACGCCCACTGCTTTCTTGCACATCAGTGTTTATGAAACATTTTATTCCAGATGACACAAAATTGTTTGTCTCCCCTTTCAGGGTGAAAGAATGTAAAAAGGTTTGAATTCAGCTCCATTTGAACATTTTCTGCTGAATTGCGCTCTTCAGCAGCTGAAGCAAAAGCCCACTGATAACACCTTAGCACCAGGTCCCACCGGCACCAGCCTATCTGGGCTTCTTGCTGGCACTCTGGAGCAGCAGCATCCCCCGGATCCCACACACACTCCCGGGCTGGGGGAAGAATCTTGTAATTGAGAGAACAGGTTAACCTGCGTGACCCACCAAACCTTGCCTGGTGTCTGCACTGATCCTCCAGGCACCAAAGAACTATTTTGCCTGCTTCCTATGGCAATGCAGGCGATGCCACCTCCCTGCACATGTGTTTGCCCACAGGCATCCTTGGCTTTTCTGCCCATTTGCAGGCCAGTTTCTGGCAGACACAGCAGAGGTTCTGCTATTACAGCCTGTTATTAGGTTTGGACAGGTTTGATTAAATATCAGCCAGCTGGGTGAACGAGCCTGAATTAGGGCTCCCACTGAATTCAATGCCACACCACAAGGGCTCCCTGCAGGGCATCAAGGGGCTGCCTGGGCACTGCCCCAGGCACAGGGTAAGTCCCACTGGGCCCTCTCAACTTACAAAACACCCCAAATCCAGCCGCAAAGGCAGGCAGGATGTGCCTGTTCCACTCACATTCTGATACAGTCAAAACAGAAGAACTAGATGAGGAAAATGAAAGAGCCGTCATTCTTCCCGTGTATATAAGGTTTGTGTCACACTTGATGGCTTCTGTGAACAAGCGTTCATAATATTGTGAGCCTGAGAAGAAACGTCTTTGTAGCTACTTGCAAATAAGGTCAATTCCTTCCTTACGTGGTGTTTGACAGGCTGACACTCATGCAGGAGCTTGGGAGGTACAGCCTGGCAAGTGCCCCAATTTCTCAGGTTTCTCACAAGCTGGACTGACCCCCCACGCCCCCCGGAAAGGCACCTTGTGTCCCCCCCAGCCCACCCCTGCCACAGGGCGCTGAACCACACAGCGAAGCCAACAGAGAGGCCATCTCCTCTCCGGCCCTGGACATGGGAAATGCCCTCATTTGGCCCAAGGCAGCTTTCTGCCCCTGCAGCAGGGAGGGACCCGCGCCAGGCACACCCCCGAGGGGTGAGCACGCTCCTCGAGCCCTCGTCAGCACCAGAGCTCCGCAGCTCCGGCACGCCAGCAAGAAGAGCCCATGCTCTGTGCAGGCAGAGATTTTATTTTACTCCTAGGTGTATCCCCCTGCGGTCAACGCCAAGGTCACGCCAGCATTTCCAGTTTGCTTTCCCAGCTCGAGACACAAGTTTGTTTACAGTAGCTCATCTTTCGCCTCTTCCAACACCATCGGAACCTCATTCACATTTTCTCATCTTTATTTCCATCAAGTAGAAGACAGACACGT
This sequence comes from Nycticorax nycticorax, assembly GCA_023375905.1. Lineage (NCBI taxonomy): Eukaryota > Metazoa > Chordata > Aves > Pelecaniformes > Ardeidae > Nycticorax > Nycticorax nycticorax. The sequence goes on along the minus strand of JAKFQP010000736.1, from coordinate 51,775 downwards.
ACACAAACCTGCTGGCATCAACAATTACGACGACTGCAAGCTCTTACAGCTGGTTTGGTGCAGTACCCCTGCAAACGTTTCACAGTTTATAAAGTCCCATTTGGTGATCGTGATCCTCTGAAGTCTGGTCAATACAAGGGGAGAAGTTCAGCTTGCGGCTTGGTTTTTAAAAAACCCTTACGTTCTCCCCTTTCTCCAGATAATCCTTCCTCTCTTCTACCCCAACAGAAACAGAATAGAGCTTCATAAAGTCCTTGCCGCACACTATTTAATGTTACAGACAATAGGTACAAAGCAACTCGTCCCCTGCTAAGCTTTTTAATGTAATACTTAATTCTCTACACAGCAAGGATACTATTTGTTTTGTGGTCTATCATTGCAATTAAATTGGAAATTGATAATCAGACCCTTACCAGCATTCTCTCAGGGTTGTACAGCTGCCTACATCAAAGTGCCTTCAAAATTATTGCCTAAGTTCTGACAATTTCTTCCTCCCTTGGGGAGCGGAGCTGCTATCCACAGGGTGCAAAGGGTTTTCCAGCACAGACAACAGCGATGCCAGACACGACCCAAGTTTTACCAATAGGTACATGACACGACTCCAGAATGCTGTGGAGCACACAGAAACTCCTTTGGCAGCTCAGCCTCCCGGGACTGTTTCTGCTGTAAAAACCGTATTTTAATCAGGCAGTAAAAGAGACCATGGATTCCCCTGCCGCTCAGCTACGCTTCCCCTCCCACCACCTTCCACAACCCGCACAATAGCTCTGGCTCTTCTGCTGCTAAATTTTGTTTTGTCAGAAAAAGACATGGCATGGGAGGGCAGGGTAGAGCACAGGGCCCCAACACACCAGCCCACCCACTACAAACCCAGCACCACCCAGTAAGGGTGCTCAGACCAGGCGCTGCAGTAAGCACGCTTCAAGAATAGCGAGATCCAGGGCTTTCAGGGACCACAGCATTACTGACAATTAACCCATTCATCACAGGTAAGTTTTGGGGCAGCCATTTCCAACTGTAGTATAAACAGAAGAAACCACTTGGAGAGCAGAGAAAGAAGGGTTCTGCAGGACAGATGGCCGTCCCTTTGGTATAGCACCTGACCTACCACGCCATGGTTAAAAAATGTACATTAGCTTCAGATCAAAGCTCCAAAGCTCCCAAATGTGTAAGATATATCACTAGCTCTTCCAGCTCCAATACCTTAGACCATCTTGTTGCTTTTGCTCCTTGATATTGTCACACATGAACCATACTATAAATTTCTTTTGTAGAGTTAATAAATTATCATTTTTCTATGCCTTCCTCTTCCAAACAGTATATGTGTGTTCTATATGCTGCAGACATCAGAAGCTCCCCAAGGCAGCAAGAGACTATTTTGATGTCCTTGAGCATTACGGATGGGGCCCAGCGGGAGGCTTATTGCAGACACGAGAAATAAGACGCCAGCCAGACAACGACCCCCCTGAGATGGCCAGGTCTCAGCTGCTGCAGAAGGTAATGACGACGATGATGACAATATTGATGCTTGTCAGCTCCAGTCTGCAAGCCTGCACAACATAAAAACATGCCAGCAGGGAAATGATGTATTGAGCTAAAAAAGGCTGTTACTCTTCAAGCGGAGTATGCAAAACAAGTCGAGACTTTTACTGGCAATTACACGAGAACTTTACCAATCGCTTTGCTAGGTGCCTTTTGCTTCTCCTTCACCTAAGGAGACATGCCATTAATTTTTCTTTTTCCTAGTTTACTCCATCTCTTCAATATGAGCTCCCAAGACCTGCAGTTTTAAGTATTTCCAGTCACCTCTCAGTCTACGGAAGAGGAAGATATAACCAGCTGGATTTCATAAAGTGCTCAGAGTATTTTGAAATTAATTGCATGCTGCCTTTTTTTCCATTCAAGGGGATCTTTCAAAAGCTTCAGATAGTGTTTCCTTTATCAAGATGCCAAAAAATTGCAGTGCTTTTCTATGAACTTCTACCTTTCTGATCAAAAGGCATCTCACCATTTGGGAAAAAAAAATCAGGTTCCCACTCCCATTTAAAAATAATAAAATGAAATGCAGGGAGTTGAATTCAGCTTAGCTCTGCCTCACTGACAGCAATGAAGCTACACCACCTGAACACGGACCACTAATCGTAGCTTCACTTACATTTATTTTCTACACTTTCTGTTAGATTTCTATGGCAGAAATCCCAGTTTTCTGCCAACCCCTGAGCATTCCAGATGTATCACCAGTGAAGGAGCAGGACTTGGATGAACTCGGAAAGAACTGGCTTTTCCCGTGCATGGCAGCCTCATCGAGGTGTAGCCCCTGCGCATATCCCCACGGCAGGCCTTAGGGAGGACGACCTGAGCAAATCTTGAAGCTCTACGCACACTGAACGAACAAGCCATCCTGCCTCTCACCTTACGGAAACAGAATCTAACGCTCGGTCTCTCAGCATTTTCAAGGAGCCCAACAGAGCAAACGAAGCAGCCAGAGTCCTGAAAACTGATTCTTATGGTTTGGTTGAAAGAAAATCTTCCGCAGCATCCTCTCACAACCCACCCAATTCCCACCCCCAGTAAAGATCCTGCACCACTGAGAGCCGCCCTGGGCTTTAGCAGCAAGGGCTGAGGTCTGACCTCCCCTACCACACTTGTGCTGCTAAAGTAAACGGATCCTCCTTCTGCTTCCCAGCCATCAGGTTGTGCTTTCAGCCGACGCCGATGCTGTCTTTGCAGGAGGGCAGCAGCCCGTGGGTCACATCAACCACAGCCGTCTGCACAAGGCACAGAGCTGGAAGCTCAATTGCTTTTCCCCCCTCTGCTTAGCCAGCGCGCTTTGCTGTGCACGTCAGCTAGTTTACCTTTGCTGTTTACCTCTTGGCCAGCTACCCCGAATGAGCCGGCAAGCAGCAACACAAACTGCTCACTGTGTGGCATTTGAGCGTGAGCTTACACCAGTAATCCTTTGTGGCTGCAGAGAGCAGCACTGCAAAACCAACCAGGCTCTCTTAAATAGAAGAGCTGTTACCAGAAAAAAAAAAAGGGGAAGAGAGGAGTGTCAGGAGGCTTTTTGCAGTGCCCCAATCCCTAGGGAAGCTGCCTTAGCCTGAACCACAGGAGGACTCGAGCATCCATCCTGTTCCCACCCGCCCTGCCCAACATCAGGCGTTCACACAAGTTGCACCCAACTTCAGAGGCAAAGCTACTTTCACGCTAATGTAACTGGCAGAATGCACGTTTCGCTGGTCAATACACATCCAAATTATCATTGTAGTAAAATAATGGGTTTAGTCTCATAGAATGGGTTGGAAGGGACCCCTAGAGGTCCCCCAGCCCAACCCCCCTGCAGAAGCAGGGACACCTTGAACCACATCAGGTTGCTCACAGCCCCATCCAACCTGGCCTGGAATGTTCCCAGGGATGGGGCCTCCACCCCCTCTCTGGGCATCCTGTGCCAGTGCCTCACCACCCTCAGCATAAAAAAATGTCTTCTCTGTATATCATCTGAACCCAGCATTTCAGTTTAAAACCATTACTCCTTGTCCTACTGCTACAGGCCCTACTAAAAAGTCTGCCCCCAGTCTCACAAGCTCAAAGTTCTTAGACATTCCCCCGTCGGACACGAGATCCCATAGGTGTACTCCTCTTAGCCGCTGGCTGCAGACATCCTCAAAGCTGCCTGCAGACTGCTGCTGGAAAGCACGGACCCAAAGCGGCTGTGCAAGACACGGAGGCCGTGCCCCCCATGCCCAGCTCATGTCTTCCACCTCCACCCTCAGAAGCCACGGCCTCGCCAGCAGCTCATGCCCTCACCCAGTGAGCAGAGCTCTGCGACCTTATCTTGACGTAGAACTGTCACCAACAGCAGCAGTCACAGGCACCAGAGGTTAACATTAACTAAATCACAGCCTCAAAGGAAAAAACAAAAGGAAGCTGCTGTTCATTTTTAAACTTCCCATAATCACAAATAAATGTTTCAGTTAATGATTGTGTCTGATAATGAAAAATGCCAGGTTTGTTAGGAAATACCCATCTGTATTTAAAGGTTACAGTTTATTATTGTTTCAGCTCTGTACTTCTCTCCCATCTCCCAAGTCACCAGCTTTGAAAGTTATGGATTTTCAAGTTGTTCCTTTCTACTAAAAACCAACCCCAAACCTGTTTCACAACACAATTCCATGTTTCCAGGTACCTATTGTGATTCTTTTTCGCACCTCAGTTTTCATTTGCCATGAAAACAAGAAACTAAGACACTTCCCAATTTAACACGCACATCTACATGTGTGTTTAACTTTCCATAATCTCCTCCTCCCATCACCTTCATTTTGCTCCGACTAAAACACTTCCACTTTCCATCCCATGAAAATGTAAGCTCATTAACGAGGCTACAGCGCTGACGATGGAATACAGCCCCAGGCACCCGGGGGCAAGACAGAGACCCATCCTTTAGAAGAGGGAAAGGAGCAGACCTCGGGAACCTTCCCACAGCATCCTACAGAGCCTCCTGTTGCCACGCTGTTAGTTCAGAGTCTGCCGCACGTAACTGTCGGAAACCAGAGGCTTCAGTGCTATAATTTCTTCCCACTTCAAGGAAACACATGGAAGAAAATGATGGCTATTGTCATAACACTGTGAAACCCAATAAAATGCGTGTATCTAATATTATGGGAAATTTTTATATTCTTATAACATGTTCTCCCCATTTTTATTTGACATTATTTTATATAATGCACAAAGGGAAAGACTCTTCAGTTCTTAGGGATATTAAAGCCTGGGCAGGCTCTGTGGGCACTGCGCTGTTCTGCTCATCTCATCTGTTCCATAAGGGCGTACAAGGAAGAGGAAGACGTGACCTGCCCAAACAAAAATGAAGGTGTAAGGTGAAACTGAGAACATTTTTTTTGTCCCTAGCAGGGAATCTACTGGATCACACTGTACCTGTCAGTTCTGACTGATTTCCATAATTAAACACACACCATAGAACACAAGTGTACATACCATGGGCCACCTATTAACATCCAACACCCCCTTAAGGGGAAACAGCCTGTCCTTACACCAGTTTAGCCAAGGAAAAGTGTTTTACTGCCAGTTGTCAAAGCAAACTGCTTGGAGGATTCTGCAAACACACCCAAGCGCATGCTGACTTTGTGTCAGAAGCGTTGGTTCTTCTCCCTCTTCCCCATCCCAGTCAGGATTCCCACCCTCTGCTCAGGAGCATGTTTCTTCCTCCCAGAGCAAGAAGAATTTCTACACAGCAAGGCAGAGTCTAGAAAGAGCTCAAAATAAGGCCAGACAGGGGAGAACCAAATTCTGACATGAGAAGTCAGGGGGAGGTGGAGCATCTCTGATGGACATCTCTGCAGCACCGCTGCGCTCCGATGAAGGATCCCCACGCCACCACTGCTGGCAGCTGGAAGAGGCTGAAAGGAACAGCCTCAGGAAAACACACCCATGGGCACGAGCACGGGAAGAAAAAGAAAGGAAAAAATCCTCTGTTTCACACTAACACCACAGGTCTCAAATCCCACATGCAGAAGTTGAAAAGGAAAAAGGAAGAAGCCCAGGCCGAGAGTCCTCTTCCCAGGTTTTGTTCAAGTGTGGATCATCTGTTCGCATCTCATCACGCTAATGAAGCCCACCGGGTTATTGTGTCTTCCACAGGCAGAAGACTTTCCTACTTGCTTCCCAAGAGAACTGCAGGCACACAAATCCTTCTGGAGAGTAAATCCACTGAGAGACAGAAAGCATGCCAGGAACAAAGCAAATTCTTTTCTATTCAAACACCACTGTTTTTGTGCTAATGAAATAAATAGTTCAATAATTAGCGATTCAAAGGCTACAACAGGTCCCAGTTCTCACAACTTGCCTCTAGCCTCAGCTTCCATTTGCATTACCATCTGATTGCTCCTACAGTCAGTTTTATTTAAATCTTCCAATAGTTCTGTAAACACTCAAAGCTCTTTAGAAGAAAGATACCCTGTTTTCAGAGACATGCTGAAGTAAGTTACATGTAAAAAGAAATTCAGGGAGAGAAAACTGTCCTATAAAATGAAGCGCATGCCTGTTTTATTGCGATTCATTCCAGAATCCATCACGACGGACAAGACCAAGATCAATATCCCATCAGCGACGCCTGCCTGGGCGCTCGGTGAAGGTTATAACCCTGTGCCGCCGCTGACACAGGAGCGCTGTCTCCAAGGCTGCCTCCCTCCTTTCCCAGAATCTGGTGTAGAAAACCACACCCCTGTAACAGCCATCTCCAATCCGTTAGTTATCACGCTGTATGGAGAATCTTACAACTGCTCAGCGCTTCACACGCCCGGCATAACTCAAAGCAAACTACAGGATCTTTGCTGCTACAACACGGCCCTTTTGCTTCCTTTTCTGTATTTAATTTTGAAGCTTCACCATTGAGAAACTGCCCATCTTACTGGGTTACAGCACGCATCTCGGGAGGTTTAAGTCTTCTGATCCAAGCCCTTCCCTCATAGCCCTACCTGGCAGCACCTGGGAGGTTTAACGGGGCCATAAGGACCCCCTGCACAGAGCCGCCCCTCTCCCACACCCCAGACAGTTTAAACTGACCTGGGGAAGGGAGAATTCTCCCTGCTTTGCAGAGGTCAGGCTGAAAAGTCACAGTTTAAGAAATGAGGGGGAATGGTTGGGGAAGTGATAGGAAACTTGCTCTCCTTTCCCAAGGTATCTGCAGGCTCCACGGCTAAGCCAGAGACCTGGAAACAAAACCAAAGCAGGGAACACCCAGCTCCAACCACCCCCCAACAACTCTCCTGGGGCAGGGGGGGTCACAGCATGGTCGCTGAGCTGGAAAACATAGGTTATCCCATGGTATGGAATAACCAGTCTGACATACGGGAAATATAAAACCAGGAGGAAATGCAAGATGTCTGTTAGAGGATTACACGCCTGGCATTAGTTCAGAAATGAGATGGAAGTGAGAAGGCTAAGGGAACTTCGAGGTATAGCAGAGAAATCTGGTCTTTGAATGGAAGAGTTCTCAGTGTGTTTCCAGGCCCATGTCTACGATGCTGGAAAAGCTGTTTGCTACATACGACAAAAACGATCGCAGTGATTTCAGAGATCAGCAACACAAATTACAGACCTGAAAGAGAGAGAACTACAGCGACACCCGAGAACTCAGAGGAAAAATCTGTAGAAGGATATGAAGAAATTAACAGATAGCATGGAGGAAAGGAAGGGACTAGTGAGATCAAGAGCTAGAAAATGTTTGCTGACACCATGACAAGGCCTGCAATCTAAAACACACCTAGGCAAAACACTAGCAAACGTACAGCAAATAAATAATTGGCTAAGAAATGGAGAGACACTGATTGATCAAATACATCTTTCCATGCTTTGTGATTTCTAAGGGCCAATTTCATCCCAAATGTTTCCTTTTAATCAAGCTATACCAAGGATTAATTTGTCTCTGTGATTCCATATGAGGCTGGTGATTACCTTCTTTCTGGGAAAAGAGGAAATGCATTACTGACGATTGTGAATCACTGGAAAAAACCAGCATTACCCATCTGGCACAGCCTGTGAGCCGAGGGGAGAGCTTGCTCGGTCGGCATCCTGGGGCTTGGTGGAGCAAATCTATTAAACCTGACCTTTTCTGAAGGCACCTAGAACTCTGGGCCACTTGATTTGACTTTAAAACTTGAGCGTCCAAGGCCCAGGAGTTATTGTTTGGGAACAGCATGGAACAGAGTGCAACAGCATTAAAAACCTTCATGCTAGACATATAATGGCAGCACATTTATGGGAAAAGGCAGCCTGTGCCTCCCGTCACCATGCCATGCTAAACAGGAGCTACCCGGGGAGCTGCCCATAGGGGCCGCACAGCGATGCTGGGGGCAGCGAGGTCTCCATCTCCATCCTGCCCCCGGGAAGGAGCTGGTGGGAGCAGCTCCCAGGCTCAAGCCGAGCAGCGGCTCAGTTCCTCCCGAAGGGCTGGGGAGACACGGGGTGAACACCCGGGATGGCCAGGGCTCCTCGCAGGGGCTGCCCTTCCACGGGGGACAGGCGCAGAGGAAGCCCCAGATCTGCAGCAGAGGCTGCAGCACAAGAGCCTTTTTCTTCCCAGCCACAGGCTCTGCCGAAGCTATGCAGCTCCCCCTGTTGAAATCAAAGCTTATTCAGTGGGATGGTTTGGGTTTGGTCTTTTTTTTGTTAAGTTTCATGTCAGAGTTCAGAAGCAGCTATTCTTGACTGCAGCATACAAACCAGTGCACAATTAACGCAGCGACTCCCAAGCTGCAGCCTGCAGGTTGCTCCAACACCACTGGCTCCTCTCCAGATGGCCAAGAGAGCTGCTGCCGCCACCAAGGTGGCATTTACCCCAACCGACCACAGGGTGTAAGCAGAGCTGGTGCCCGGCCCAGCACCCGCTGTGGGGATGCTCAATGGGTTCTTTTAACAACATTAACAAAGCAGGTCACAGGAAAGTCATCCTTAAAATGCTGTTTGATGAAATCTATTTTTTCATAAATTATTCTAAACTGCTGTTGTTCCTACTGCGCCCCTAAGTTCTCGTGATGGAGGTAAGCAAGCTCCATGCAAACAGAACACAACAGTTAGTGGCTTCCCCTGCAGGTTTACTGAGTTCTGTCCC
>JAKFQP010000736.1:27597-39928 GCA_023375905.1 Nycticorax nycticorax | reverse complement strand
CTGCTGCGACACCTGCCTAAACACTGATAAGGGTTTATTTAATGCAATGTTTATTCTCCTTGTAGCAGCGATAGCCATTCGAAATACACGTAGAGCATCTCACAAAGCACAGACAACAGAAAACAAAGACAAATCACCATATGAAGTACCAAAATCATCTCGATCTACTTCCTGCACCAAAGTTTTGACAGGAATGATAGAAAAGTATATTAAATTAAACCCCAGCAGATTTTGTTGCTACAGGTGAGAATTTTAAGAGAGATGATACTCCAGTTAGACTCCACAATTTTTCACCTCAAGCACGCCAAGAGATAAATTTAGATTTTTATGGGTTTTTTAACCATGATCAGTTCTGGATGATGCCTACAACTGCGGGAGGGTCATTCACTCAGAGATCGCTGGCAGTGTGGCACATGCCACTGGTCTGTCCCCACCCCGTGCTACAAAACCCGTTGTCAGACTTCATTGTGCTTACTTGGAGTGAAGCAAATGCACTAAAACATGCTGCCATATTACGTTAACAGATCTGAAGTTGTACAGTGTCATTCCATTACACTGCATCTTAAACTGATTTAATGCTGTGTAATACAACGCGACACGTCAGTAAACAAAGGATAACAAGCCTGTCTACCTGATGCTAAGTTAGTTTGCAAGTTAAGCTCATTGTCTGCAGAAGGAAATGCCTTCCCTCTTCACTGTTTGAGACTGCTTTTCTGTACCTGGCCAAGGTATTGCCCCAGCATTTGCATTTCTCATGACCTTCTAAGGGTCTATTCCTACAGCAGCCCTGGAGGGCAAGCAGAATCATTCCCCGTTTCATAGACAAGAGGTTAAGCAACAAAGAAAGCCTAAAGGACACAGCCAAAGTCAAACAAAACCCCTTTGTGAATATTGTTTCCCAGTCTCTGGAGAAGTCTTTAACGTCAGGACAATCCTATATCAAGTCTTAAGATTGCAGAAATCGGAATTTACAGCAGGGAAGAATTGACTCAGAAGAACGAAAGCATCCAGGATGCAACGGTTGCTTTACTGCACATGCCACCCAGCCGGGCACCGTGCCCTTGGCCTCAGGAGCGGCCGAGCCAGGCAGCTGCACCCCCAGGCAGGAGCCGAGGTATCCAGCGACACGGGCAAAGAGACCAGATGCTGGAGGATATTTAGGGAAGGTATCGGTATATGCTCCTTCCATACCCAGGCCTTAGGTATATGGTACTAGACACTGTCTATAAAAATAAAACAGAAGAAGGACTGCAGACTAACAGACAGACCTCTGGCACGATCCAACACAGCTATTCCTATGATCCAGAGAAAGGGCTTCAGAAGACAAACATTATGTTTAACAACAGAGAATAACTTACACCTGGAAGTGGGGACAGCGGCATACTTGGTAAAACATGAGTGTCGCAGTGACAGTAAATTCGTGCTGGTAAAACAGATACTAAAAGCTTGGTGATAAACCACAGGTTCCCACGGCCGCTGCTCCCCCGGCAGGGCTGTCTCAGGGGCCTCCTCTCAGCTGGCGCAGGCAGCACGGCCACCGCAGAAGGCTGGGGCTCAAGATCCACAAGAGCCCAAACTCAATCCCAGCTGACAGTGACCTTCCTGAGGTGTTCCAGCACACAGGTTTTCCCGGGGGGCACCAAACAGGGAAAGAGCTGCCAAATGCTCTTCCCTGGCAGCCCAGGAACACAGCAGAGATCCTCTGAAAAGTCCCTGGAAAACCCCAAGTGGGATACGCTCCCTCCTGGAAACAAGCTTTTGCACTGTGTTTGAACATCCCCTACCCCTGACTCTGCATCACACAGACCTGGCAGGTCTCCGTGGTGAAGCTGAGGACCGAGCTGGCAGACCCCGCTACCACCGGGCTGCCGGACCTTCCTCTGAGTACGGGCAGAAAAAGAGCAGCAGCAGCAGGGCTCCGTGCGGCACAGACTCACCTTTGGCTCCTGCAGCGCGGTGCCAGCAGCATCCTGACAGGCTGAGCCACTGCTGGCGGACAAGAACAGCACGAGTAGCACAGCATGGCCACACCAAGCATGGAAACCCATCCCCTTCTCCCTTGCTTTTATCCCTTCGCTTGCAGCTGCCAGTTTTCTTCCCTCTCTGCTTTCTGTGGGGGAAGTCAGGTGAGTGAGATCAGTATGCAGGTAAGGAGACCAAGGCCAATCACCGTAATTCCCTCTAGAAGCCAGGTTGGGAGACTTAGAGCCTAACGACAAGGGAAAAAATAGATTAAAAAGAAAAGCAATCTCCCCAAAGTGGAAGACCACCACGCTGCAGAAGGCCAAAACAAGTGCTTGAAGCTGCGTTTCAAATCCACGGGTGGCTGTTAGCTCAAAACAGTGTTTTGAGAAAGAAAAGATTCTCCTCAAATTATTAAACTGATTTCAGGTGAGGCCCTTCTGGCAGGCCCGTGAGAAGCTGTTACACCCCACAGCAAATCCAGCCTCTCAGGTGGGAGAGGAGAAAGACAAGCTCGCTCCACCCCAGCTGTGAGCAGGACCCACACACACTTTTGGCACTTACTTCACTCCGTGCCAAGCTTGACATTCAAAATCCAACACCTCAGCGGCTGCGAAGCAAAAGCAGGCAGAGAGAGGGAAGAGGGAAGAGAGAGTTGGGCAGGAACTTGCCCTACTGGAAAATCACCGGTCTGCCTTGAACTCTCTCAGCAAAAGTTTCTCCAACTCAAGGACGTGCTCGGTGACGGCTGCCGCATGGCTTCGATGGCCGAGCCTCTGACGTACCGAACCTCAGCACACGTGACGACTGGCAAACCGAAGCCGTTGGCTTGATAAGCTGCAGTAAGGAGAACGCCGCACGTTTCAAAGCCAAAAGGCAGCTCTACGGCGAGTTCAGTCCCGCCGTTCCATCTTCACCTGGACCGGGGCTTTAGTCTGGCCTCATGCAATGACTCGTGATCAGCATCTTTAAAATTCAATTAGAAACAAAGATAAAGCTGTAAGATAAGTACAGCCAGACTCAAAGCCGCAGTCTTTGCTATTTGCTCTTCTGCAGCTAACAGTTCGGTCACGATACAGTCAGATTACTTAAACAGGTTTTACATCTTGACGGCTTCTGAAGACCAGGGCGCACAGAGAACAAGCAGAGCAAACCGAACGTTGTGGCAGTTTGTAATTGTCTGTTGGGGGTTCTCCGACAGATAATTATACAAGATTGTCTTTTACAGTTCAACTAATTAACACAACCTCCTGCATCCATTAATGTCACTGATACCCTGGCCTCAGCCCTGCGAGGGTGTCCTTGTGGACACGGAGGCGTAGGGGAAATCAGAAGGGTCCTGTTATCTTTTAAATGCCTTGCAAAACCTCTAAGGCTCGCTGTCTTCCGAACTGCTTCAGTTCCAGGCCAAGGCAGCAATTAAGCGCACGCTGCTATTTAAAAGCCCGGGAACAACCCGACTGAAATGAAACACAACAAGTAATCCCCGAAGTATAAAAGCAGAGCTGTATCTGGCTCCCAGCTACATTTCATCTCTGTGCAGAGAAACATTTCCTACAGATAAATAGCTTCAAACTCTGGGAAAGTCTGAAGTCCAAGCCTAGGGATGAACAGCAAGTGGAGATTTCTTTTTGCTTTCTGTGGAAGCAATGCTCTGTTTTATTTGTAAAACTGGCTAAGCCCACAGCTTGGACTTTTCTGCTGGAAGATTCTTAACACCCACAGATGCTGTAGCCTAAGGGCAGGTACCAGTCTGTGTTGGGTGGCCGTGACAATCCATTCAATGAAGCAACTATCTTAGGAAAATATGTCTGCAACTTTATGAGCTGTTCTGAGGCAGACATGATGATCTGAGGCTACAAGATTTATACAGACAGTGTATTTTATTAGATCAGCTGCTGCAACTGGGGGAAAGAAAAAAAAACCCCAGCCAAAACAGACACACTGTCAGACACACGAGCCATGAAGACGGTTGTCCCCATTACAGCAGTCAGTCTAATAAAATATATTACCTCTTGCTAGAAGCCTTCCTTCTCTGTAGTTTTAGTCATTGTTAATGCAAAAACTTCTTCTTTAAGTGACTCACGCTTTTCTTTTTTTTAATTTTCTTCTTTTCCTGTTGACCACAGGAGCAGTTACACCCCAGCTACGCAAGAGCCCGGGGACACAGGCGGTTCTGGAGCATGTCAGCCACTTGAGCCCGGCGCGGGCCCTCGCTGCCCACGAGCAGGAGGGTGCCCCTGCCCCTGGGGTGGGGAGGTCAGCACCAGGCTGCTCCTGTTCCTCTGGCTCCCCGCAGCTCGGTCTCCGCCACCAGAAAACCACGTCATTACCCTGTTTCAAGAGCTCTACACCCGCCTGTGTCTCTCATTGCGACCCCTCTGTTTCCTGTGTGTCCCTTCCCATGTGCACTGCCAAGATCCTTTGCCTCAGCAAGCGGTGTAATACCACCCCCCCGCTGACGGGGGATGCGTATCTTGCTCAGCTGTGCCGAGGGTTCGCTTAAAAATGCCCCCTGCGACCCTGATGCAGATTTAATCCGTCACTGCACACTCAGCTGAGCTCCAGCCTTGCCTTTTTGCAGTCCTGTCCTAAAAAAGTCAACTAGATATCTTGTCATTCACTTGCACCGTATTGAGTGACCTTGGCAATAGCCTAATCTATCTTGGCAGATTCAAGATAGAGAAAACAAGCAATAGACACAGACCTGCTGGTTTCTGCTATTGATCAGCGGCTTGAGTGAAAGCTCATTACGAGCAGAAGGAACGTGTCGGGTACCAGGTCTCCTACAGAGCGGCGGCGGCAAGCGAGATGAAGAAACTCCCAGCCAGGAGAGGGTGGCTGTGCTTCTGCTTTTGGCAGGGGGAGGAATGGCCGCGGGGAGGCGGAAAAGGGGGAGGCGAGAAAGGAGCGGACGATGCTTCACGCCTAGCGAGGCCGCCCATCGGGACCTCCCAACGCGGCACACTGTAAGTTCACTTAGCTAAAAAATTACAAAATGTTTATTTTCAAATTAGCAAGGCTACATTGTTAAACTTTACAAGAAAAAAGGCCAAACTCTTAAGAAAATACTACCTATACGTACACGCTCTAAGATGATACTAAGATATATATAAACACGCTAAGTAACACACTATTCAGAGTATTCCTTCTGCTAGAAGCACAAAACTCAGAGCGCCTGACAGGACGAGAGCAGCCAAATGAACTCCAATTATTTCACTGGCAATGAGTGTGTAACGCAGAACCTTCCCGGTATGACTGTTTGGATAGCGCTGCCTCCCCTCGAGACAGGTCTTTTTTAACTCAAGACAATTCCTCTGCCGAAGCACATCTGCCATGACCCGGTGCATCTCCTCCAGCCTCCCCAGAGCACACGCTGGCAATCACGCCACGCTGTTTGGCACTTTTATTATCCTCTTTCCTCGGATCGCTTTTGTGCCTCGGGATGAACCAAGACAGAGGAGGCTGCGCGCCTGTCTCTGTGTTTTATGGGGGGAAACCTCATGGGCGCTCCTCTCACAAGATGCCCCAAACAAAGCACCGCTCAGTCGCTGGGAGAGACGGCCCCGAAGGCTCACCCATCGCTAGGACTTTCACTGGGCACCAGGAGGAGCATTTGCTCCTGCGAGGGAGCTGCTCCAGGGTGAGAGGCAGAAGCCATTCCTGGGTGCTGGGGTCTCTCCGATCGCCTCCTTGCAGGCAACAGCCCTGGGCTCAACAGCCCTGGGCTCAGCTATCAGCCTGGCTCAGGCTTCTCGCTGGCACCCCCCTCCTCTGTCACGCCCTAAGACCATGCCTCCTCCTCCTGCAGGGTGGCTTATCCTCCAACCTCCACGGGTCAAATCCACGTCAAAATTTCACGTAAGCACCAGTCAGCAAGCTGAGCTTGATGAAAAGGGCAATTTCCAGCATCCAGCTGAGAACAGGAACATACGACACCGAGGGGTGTTTACTGCTTGCAGACCTCTCACCAGGCAAAAACCTAACGGGAGTGGGGATGGGAGAGCAGACAACGGAGTAATTGAAACCAAACCAGGAGCAGGCACTCGCAGGGAGGGGGGAATGACAGCACAGGACAAGCCCTACACGGGAAATCTGATTTCTTTCACATTCCTCAGTTTCGGAAGCCTAAGCCTAGCTCCTTTTATTCTGCCTGCATGGTCTCCTTTAAAGGGTCCGTTAGGTCAAAGACAGACTCCGTTGTCCTCCCTTCAATCATACATCCAAAAAAAAAAAAACCTCTAGATAAAAATTAGGCAGAGCAAGACATCAAAAGGAGAAAAATCACGTGGCAGAACTCTGGGGAGAGATATCGAGCAAGCGAGTGAGCAGTCATGTACCGTGTGCGCAGGTGCTCCACCCCAGTGAATGTCAGCTTCGCTAAAGGTCACCGGCTGTATTGATTCCTCAACGCTTTAATGGAGGTGATTCTGTGCAGCAGCTCTTCTCCTGATGGCTCAGACAGCCGAACCATTCAGCATGCTGCTGGAGGGAGGGGAGAGGGACAGAGAGCGAACACGTGCTGTTTAACGTGCTGCTAATTCCTAGGGATAGGGATGACATCAAATCCCGACCACATTCACGGGTGGTGGAACAAAGTGCATCACGGACTCACCGTGCAATCAGACAAATGCCTCCTCTAACACATACAGGTATGTAGATATAAAAACAGGATTCTCTCCATCCTTGCAGATTTTCAGACTGGATAATGCCCTGAGCAGCCTAGGCTGATCCCACCGGAGCAGGGCACTAGGCGAGAGACATCCCGAGGTCCTTTTCGGCCCAAATTACCCTGCGATCCACAAAACTAAGGCACACACCATAAAGGTACGTGTACGGAAGCCGTATGCACGGGAGGAGAACGTGATGGGTCATATCCGAATTTCTGTACCAGTAGTCGGTAATCTCACTAAAAGCATAATCTCAAATGCAATGCAAGGTTTTAGAGGTTCCTTGTCTTTGAGGTTAAAGAAATTACCGGCGGAAGATTCTCAGCCATTTTAGTATTTGAAGTAAAACACTGTGACTTTTAAAAGATTTGGCCATCCACAATTTGCTGGGCCAGGTACAGAATTCACCAGGTGAGTTCGCCCAGCTTACACTGCACGGGAGAGACCTGCGATCATCACAGCGGCGTCCTCTGCCCTGCTCCGAGAAACCAGCCCAGCCTACACCGCTGCCATCGCACCTTCACGTCTGCCAAAACACAACTTTGCGATAAATACAAACTCAGAGCTGGAGAAGCCAACTGGAATTACAGCGAAGGCCAGGATCCAAAGTACCGGCGATCTTCTACTACCCCGCGATGGTCAGCATCATCACAAAAAAAATACTCGGCTATGGGACGGTCTGTCTGACTGTCACTCACTACAAGAGGGGTTTTCAGAGCAATGTAAAGGTTTTCAGCCTTTACTGCCCTTCACTGCCTGCCAGTTTAGTACCTGAAGTCAACCAATACAACCACTTTTGAAAGCCATTTACCTTTTACCTCCCCATCAACAGCAGGTAATAGAGCTGGTCCCGGCAAGTGCGTTAGCAATCCAGCAATAAATACAGAGCATGAAGAACCTGCTGGACCTGCTGATCTCCTCAGAGGTCTATGCTGTGACACCAGTGACCCGTGGACATTAGGATTGTCACAGATTAGTAGTGGTTTCAAGCTTTACAGATGAAAAAAAAGCGAGTCACCGAGTTACTCTTTGTAGTTGCAGGTTTTTATTTCAATTTGTCTGGAAAAAGACCTACTGACAAATCTAATTACTAAGCTACACCAGCTGGAAAGAAAACACACACGTGTAGGCACCTATTTTGGATTTTAGGTGCCAACTTCACAGCTCTAAATTCATCAGAGACCCCCTAGTTTGGAACGGGTACGCTGTTCCAGACAAAATTAATGACCTCGCTGGTGGTTCTTATGCCCCTTTGAGATTTAGTCTCAGTTGCACAACACCCAAAAGGAGCAGCGGTTTGAATCCCCATGCGCATTTCCCCGTAACACACACGAAAGAGCAAGTATTTACCACTAAGCTAAGCTTGACACTTAAGCTTAAAGCATAGGCCTTTAAGTTTTCAGCAAATTCTGAATAATGGCTTGTTTTCAAACAAATATTTGCTAATCCATATTTGAGAGGTACATAAAGGCACAAAAGTAGAGGAGGATGTGGCATTCTACGGGACAGATCTCCATCTGGTATAAACTACCACATCGAACGGGCTTCCTTCAACTGAATACGCAAAAGACAAATGCAGTTACTTCTGCCAGAAACTGGAACTGGTATCAGGTAGGGATTTGAGTTCAGTTCTTTGCCCAGCACCAACTGCGTGGTCGTCAGCAGACAGGAAGAACTAGCTCCAAAGCTTCACCTCTGTGAAGGACTTTGGTGAGCACAGAGCCAGCAGAGAAGGAAGCCTCCCCTCCAGGCAGGAGCTCCCCGTTACCACCTCCCACGTACGCCTGCGTGTGCCACGCTCCGTAGTTACCGTACCTATCAGTTGTATGCCTTCATGGGCCAAGCAGAGGTACTCATCAGCACCGGTATCACCAGAAGATGGATCAGGCCTTTTTGCCTTAATCTTACACGTAACTTAAAAAAAATAATAATCTAACCTAAGTAGTTCATTGCCGCTTGGGACTTGGCAAGCGCCAGTAAGTGATCGAGAGGAGCAGTCATAGCAAAATAGCCTATAGTATGTCATGCAAGCCATTTGCAGTTAATTGCTAACTAGTTAATGATAATGGGACCTAACGCTCATGGTGTAGTAATATAAAAGATCAGGAAATAAATGTTTGATTGCTGTATTTGTGTTTATATTGAATTAACAAGTTTCTACTGATTAATACTTTCACATCCCATCGTTGCCCTAAATAGAAAGAAGAAACAGCCACAGAGAGCAGGCAACCAAGGCTTTGTTTTCTATCGATTTTTGCATTTAAACTACCCATTTCACAGCTACAGCATGAGCGAGTGGAACTGGAGGAATGCCTTATTTATTAAATGATCGGGTGCACCAGAGGGATACTTTGATGACCTGCTGGCAACGGCATATTTTCTGGCCTTGGCCAATTTACAGCATTTCATTTCTGCGGGGTTTTGGGGTTAGGGATTTAAAACAATTCAGTTACAAAAGGGAAAGCACTTTTATTCAAAAAAAAAAAAGAAAGTCTGGAAATGAATGTTTCATTTAATAACTTTGAGTAGCCTTAGCGACCAGAAAGCCCTACAGGTTTGTTCATGTCTTTCTATACTCAAGTCTTACTTTACGTCCTTCTTCTAAAGCATCACTGCTGCGTAGCCAATGAATAATTTAAAAACTGTAAAGCAAACAGGATCCTGTCTCCGGCCTGCGCGTAGGTACGCAGCAATACCGTGTAGCTGGAGGAATATGAACACAAAGCAGCGCTCTCAGGGTACTGAGAGACTCAAGTGACCGCCGTGCTTGAGAGACCAGAGGTAATTGAATTTTCAGTAAAGGGTACGTACCAGTGTTGGGCCCGTCTTGATTTAAGCTAGAGTTCATCAAACATTTCCAGAATCAGTGACCAAGACATAACTTAGTGTCCTTAAAGCCACCGGATCAGAAATAGGATATCTGTAACTGAACAGCTAAGGAGAAGTCTCCTCAGGAGACATGTTCCTTCCTGAAAATAAGTAAGATGACATTCAGTAAAATTGGCTTTCCTTTTTCCTCTTCTTTTAAGAAGCTTTAAACCAAGAGCCAGTCTGGTTTTCTTTCCTTTCCCTGCATCCCAAGGCAGGGAGCGGCACAGGGACCAGGAGACCTGCACTCCGTACGGGGTGCCGCTAACACAGCCCTCTCCCCAGTCCACCTCTAGGATGGAAGGCTTTAAAAGAGGGGTTTATTTCTTTATTTTTGCTGTTGGGGGCAGAGGGTTGATCTTAAACTACAATCGTTCCGCTGAAGAGGCAAGTACTTACTGCCCTGCATGACGGACCTCCGGCCAGCCCTCACCCAGACCTCCTGGTTTTCAGGAACATAGCTTGCTGTCTGACCATACAATTCCCAAATAATATCTTCCGTTATTCCAGCATAGCCCTTCAGGCCCTGGTACAGCAATGTGCATCCTCGGTTTCAGCTTGATTTCACTGAGAAACCCTAAGGTCCCTCTGTGTGCGCAGGAACTCTGAACACGCGCTGCGTAACGCCAGACCTCGGAGGGAAAATGGACACAGGGTAGGAGGCCTGAAAAAAACCAGCTCTCATGTGTCTGTCAAGAAAAGCTCCAAAAACTTCGCTGTGAAGCAAAGTGTTAAGGTTTTTCATAAAATATTTATAAAGTGGTACACGATATTTATAAAAGAGCATAAGCAGATTTTTATAGGCAGCCTGGAAATTCTCCATGCTGGATATAACAGAAGGAGCGAGCCTCTGCTGTGGAGTACTTTGCACCTCTTGCATAACCTCATCGACATGTTGGGGGGTTTATTACATTTTACAGGATGATGTCAAAAAGCTTCCCAACGCTTATAAAATCATACAAAGTTTGACGGAGCTTTGTCACAACAGAGAATAGGGCCACATCCCTTCTTATAAATCTATCAGAACAGGATCCATTTTATTTACTCAGAAATAAAGTTTCATCAGAAACATTTCCAATTTTACACCACGGTTTAAAACTGCTCTGCACAGTATGCCCTCGCCGTCCCTAAGAGCTCCAGAACCAGGCGTGCCGTCGCCCGAAATAAGGACAACAGCAGCTGTGGAAGCGCCGAGCTGCTTCAGATCTGCCACGGAAACGGGAAGATAAGGTTTAGCCCCAAAGGCTCCGGCTTCCGATCTATGGAACAGGGGCGACCGCGCTGTTTGGAGGCCCCGCTCCGGTGATGTGTCAAGGGCAGCCGACATTTCTCATGGAAGTTGCTGGGAGAAAACTAAACCAGATATTGACTGCAGAGGCAGCTTTCACCTCTGGGTTGGCACTAACATAATCATAAGTCATTTAATCAAAAATGTCCTTATTATTATTGGATTAGCACAGGGAAAGTATTAAGGTCCCTCAGTCTTTTATTCCTGTAGGGTATATACCCTCTCCAGCAAAAAAGGTCTATTTCCTTTTGGAATCGTGGATTTTTCTACTAAATAACAGAAAAGGTCAGCTTTAAAATTAAAGCAATACTTTTACTGGGTTATTCCTGTTCAGTGAATACAGCCATATTTCTTCGGCACATTAGTATTATTGGATTTCTAAATCACATTTCAGTAGCTGACAAAACACGCACGCAAGAAAAAAATCCAATACCAGTAACGATACAAATATTGAATGGAACCATTTAAAATGGGTCAACACCACAAGAACATTTTATTTAAACATAGCACATGTGAAAGAAGCGCTCTGGACACTTAGTAATCATGTGATAGGTATTAAAAAGCTGAAGCATTTTAGGTGACTTCCCATAAGGACTTCCCACCGGGCTGACATGCATAAAACTGTCGTATCATCACAAAAAATAGGTCTAAAATATTTCACCAGTCCATCACGCTGACACAAAGCAGGATCAGCTCCACTCAAGGCAGGCCAGCACAACCTGCTCTTGAAACCAAAGAAAAAACCACACCGTCATCACCCCCAGAAAGCTAGGGATAGGGAGGGATAGGGATTCTACGGAATTCAGCGACTATCTGGTCCAGTACCCAACCCCCTCCTACTGACAAAGCTTTGGTTATTAGCTGATATAAACCTCCATCATGCAACATATGCTCATGTTCGGTTCTATTCCCAGGGTACAAAACAAATACTTAATTACCAGCCTTATTGCCACACAAGTATGCCCACAAATGTGAGGAACAATGAATAGCTGATTTAGATTCTGCACGTGCAATACTCAATGTACGTTGTAAACTGTAAAGGCCCAGGCTGCGTAATGTTTACTTGCAATACAAACTACTTGAATCTTTCAAGTCAACAGGAGCCCTGGGGATTAATCCGTACGTAAGACAGCGTGTTCTCCTCGCGCTGGCCTGTCAAACCACAGCTCCTCTCTCATTTAAGCTCACTTATTTCTGCGGTTTTGCAGATTGCCTTAAAGTGAATTACAGAAAGCAGGTATTAGTGTAATATAGCCACCACCTTTGCAGCGACGGCATCTTCCTGAACGGGACCTCCCTCTAAACGTCAGGTTTAATTTCAGCTGCAAGCTCTCCATGAAGAATTCGGTTTCAATCGCTTCTAGAAGACACTTAGCAATGAACTGTCATTATCATCAGAGTACCAGCGACGATGAGCGCTGTCAGAGTCCCACACTGCAAAAAAATTGCATTCGTTGACTCAGAAACTGTTGTCTCCTCCAGTGACTGAACACATATGGCTTGTGGAAGGTAGAGAAAGATGTTCCAGCAAAGGAAATATAAT
>JAKFQP010000736.1:0-10642 GCA_023375905.1 Nycticorax nycticorax | reverse complement strand
CCATCAGTTCATTTTCCACGCCATCAGTTCACTTTCCAGGCTGAGGCCTTGCCCGGGCTGTGGCCGTCGTGTCGGGGTGGCAGATGTCACCTGGAACTGCATCGCTCAAAATACCAAGCCTAAGACCCGGCCTGGGCACGGTGCTGGATGCTGAAGAAAGCGGCTCAGGCAGGCGCGGGGGCCCTGCCAAGCGTCTGAGGGGTATTTCGTGTTTTCAGCAAAACGGCCCGTACCGTAACAGGCCCCCCTCGCTGCACCACGCGACAGCGTGCGTTTCAGCTGCTTTTCTGAGACGCGGCTAGCTTTTCTCTTTCTTAAATGAAGGAGCCTGTGCTGTTACACAATCTCATTTTACCTTCAAATATTTCATAAAAGTACTTCTGATTCTTTAGAAACATGAGGCGCAGGCAGGCAAGAGTGAAACCCCTCGGTTTTTTACAGGGCAGGCTGTAAAATCACTGCTGGTGGTTATCCCTGAAAACCTGGTGCTGTCTGGAGAAAAGGCGGGCGCCCACCTCCCCTGGGGGCGCGTTTGGGGAGCAGCTCCAGCCCTTCAGGGACTTAACTGCAGTGAGCCACTGGTTACAAAAAAAAAAATTGAAATAAGCTGTTCTTGTTGCAAATACTGAATATTTAAAAAAAAAAGCTGCAAGGAATCTGAATTGCTAATGGATAATTCCTTTGCTCTTGCTCTGCACAGAACAATTTGAAGCTGGATTATCCAAGAATACAATAAATATTGGAGTTTGTTTTCTCTACCCTTCGAATGCGATAGTAGCCATAGGATGAAGCATTTTTCTCACCGTGTGAGGTGTAGTAATTTATGACCCCACGGGACAGTTTAAGGGGTTTAGATCACCAGGTGGCTGTTTGAAGCAGAAGGCCTGTATCTCAAACATTACCATTTTAAATGAAATACCAAAAATCAGCAAGAGAAGATAAAGGACTGAAACAGTAACCTGGGGAGTTAGACCTGAAATCTCCAAAGTCTGGCAGCACTTCCCTAGCAGGATGGGAAGTTTCTTTCTACCGCATGCGTCTCTGCATGGGATGATTTGTCATCGTGAACTCAAGGAGGCTCATTAAGCCTCAGGTAAACACAGATCTTAATAAACGTATTAGAAAATGGTCTTGTAGGCTGTAATGACTAAGCCAGCAAACAATTAAACTCCAGCATGCAAGGGAGCTACTGTGCTGATATAAGGCAGTCTCCAAACTGAGACAGTCGTGGCGAGTGAGCTGATGTTGAGCAAGAGGCTGGTACCTTGTGGTTCAGTATTTGAGAAGACTCTGTGGGTTTATGAAAAGAACAGAGTGACATTTAAGAGTTCACAGGCCCTTCAGTGCCAACACACATTGCAGACACAAATTAACCCAGGTTTTCCTTACTTGGCATAGCTACGTTATATTTCATGCATATATGTTTCAAAGTTAGAGAACTAAAAAGAAATTAATGGATTTAGCGAACCAGAGCAAACATTCTCAAGTTGTTCTTTGGGATCTGAGCCTGGGTTTTCCACAGGTGAAACAGAGTACAGGGAATTTAGAGTTCAAGAAGCTTCTTTTTAAAGACACCATGCCTTTCCCCGTTCCCTGCAGGGCTCATGTGCTAATTAAAATAAAATCTGAATTGATAAATACAGGGACTGAATTTTGGCTGAATGCAAAGACTGACTCTTGAATTAATCAAGTTTCATATTCAGTATGTAAGTAAAGGAGGGAAGTGTCTCTGAAATATGTTGCTCTCAGTGCATGGGGGATTCAGAGGAGGAGAAGAATGTTAAAAAGAAGAATCCAACAGATTTGAAATTTTCCACTGAGTGACAACTGCAGAGGCAGATTTTGATGCAAACAATAACCCCAGACAATCAGCTCTGGGTTCAGAAGGGACACGGAGAGGCATTTTGGTATCATCCCTTCTGGTATTACTGAAATCGTAATGCAGACACCTGCCTGGCACAAAAATCTGCCCAAGGACAAAAATGTGAGACAGGCCTGAGAGCTGCAGTACGGCACGGAATGAGCGCTCCAGTGGCGTTTCTCGGGCCCTGAACAGCTTGTAGGAAGCTGTCCAGCAAGATTATCTTTTCTTCAGGATTCCTTCGGTTTCATATCGGATATGACAGCGTGCGCTACATTACACATGCGTGGAATGGCGATCAAACTGCAGCATGTCTTGGACACCGTACAGGCACCTCAACACACTCGTGATCATCGGTCTAAGAAAAGCAAAAACGATTCCGTGATTTAGCAACCCGTCTAGATAACGGGTCTTCCTTCTCTTTACTTTTTGAAGCCAAAAGTTGTTACGGCACTGAGAAATGTAAAGGCTAGGAATGCTTAATTAGTAGGAAAGTCATGAAAATATTTGTAGAAGAGTAGAAAGATCGTATTTTGCTGGGGAAGAAGCATTTGCTTTTTAATTCACGTGCAACATAATCCTTGAAGGCAGTGCTATGAGCATGACTCAGGTCTCGCACAGGGGAATGGAGTCACGATGGTGAAGAGGCACTTCATTTGCTATGCCAGCCCGCTTTTCCCTTCCCTTCCACAACTGCCAGCAAGAGTTGATTGGTGGCAGCGGCGCTAGTAACCGCTCTGGTGGAGTGATGTCTTCCAGGGACTCCACGAACACCATCTATTCGTTATTTTGCATCGGCTGCCTAGGAGAAGATGGATGACAGTGCTTGGTCATGGCTGACGTAGATCAGGTCGAAACCAATGACCTGCAGGTGAAGTGCTGTATCTTCTGTCACCTACAGACTCAAATAAAGAGCATGTTCTGGAGAAAGGATATTACTGTTAGGGGCTCCAGTGTTTATCTCAAATACCCATCTACCTCCCTTTGGGCAAGAATGGGCAGTTATCACGGGCAGTCCAGCCGCAAAGCAGTAAGTAACTAAATAAATAAACCCCAAGTTGTCTGCAAAAAGTAAAGTCATCTCACCATAGTTTACAGCCCGATACCTGAGAACTTGTCAGAATGCACTGCCAACAGGCTCTGTTTGGGCTGAGGACCTGCCCATTACTAGACCACAGAGTTTTGGGGAAGTAGCACATTTGCATGCAAAAAGCCTGTTTTCATCAAAAACTGATTCTACCCTTGCAAAGTGTCTGCCACCAGCTGTAACAAGCATTGCATTGAATGTAAACGGGTTATTTCCCATCTGGTTCTGAATTACAAAGAGTAGAAGCTGTGAATGAAATAACTGGATAATTTATTGAGATAATTAACACTAAAATTAATTTAATAATTAAAGTTTATTTTTCTTTCACGCTCAGGCCTCATCAGAAAAACACACCGTTTGCAACATTAGAGGAGAACATTCCTATTGTTTTCTAAACACGCAACCTGCCGATGATGAGAATTAAAATGCCCTTAGCGCAAGGGGTTTCTGGATGGTTGTGATGAAGTGTGAGATATATTTATTCACCTCTTTGCCGCACGTGAATGAACCAAATAAGCCATTGCTACTGCGAGAGCTATAGACCTTCCAGGCATTCCATGGAGGGCCATGAACAGTGCTGAATAATACAAGCGAGAGGAGAATTTGGATGTGACCGTGCACTGTTCCTACTAGGTTATAATGTAAAGTGCTAAGGTATTAAAAATAGGCGATTTGTTTGGAATATCAAGCGGTACTTCCTAAACTCAGATGTATGGGGTTTGCTTCTATGGCAGAGGGATGAGGGCTTGTGTTCTAGGACTTCCTAAATTTTTTTTTTAGTTTTCTGTAATTCAAAGCATCGAAAAAGGTAGGATGCCTTTTCTTGTGCACACCTTTTGAAACCTGTCATTAGAGAAATTCGTACCCCTAACAGTGTGTAGCCATATGGCATAGCAGAAGGCATTCTGCAAATGTAGAAACCAGAAGTATTTGGAGTTTTTATCAGGAGAGAATTCTTTGCGCAGGGCTGGAGAGAGAACCAGAGCTGTTCTGTCCAGATTTATTTTGTCTTGCTGTTACGGAACACGTAGCAGCTCTTAGTGTTTGACAGGATAGAGTGGTCAGTACTGCAGAAAATGTTCTGGGTGGTGTTATCTTTTGGACAACATTCCAGATCAGCTGCCTTCAACAAGAAGGCAGGTTTGTCATCGGTTTCAGATAAGCTAGAAACTCCCTTGGTACATCACCAGTTGTGACATCTTACGTTAGTTTAGTTCTTGCAGTCTGGTTATTTATATGTGGAATATATCTGTGAAAGGCACTGGCCATTAATAAAAGAGGAAATGACACCAGCAGCGCAGGCAGCATCGTCTGATGATCCATCAGACTGAGAACCGGGACGGGCGGGCTCGTGACTGCGGTGAAGGGGAGCTGTGTGATTGCTCAGGGGCTGTCACGGCGCTTGCACGCGGGAGGGCAGGGCACGGGGCTGTCCCTGGGACTGGCCCGGCACTGCTGCAGTGCCGATGGAATAGCAGAATAAGGAAGGCTGCCCTGGGCTAGTTGTGAATGCAGCTTCTGTCAGATGGTTACGCCTTTTCACACTACAGCACTAAAAATGTCAAGATTTTTTTTTTTTTTTTGCTGGAGGCAGGGAAACATCCAGTAGATACGGGAACCAGTCATGTTCTTCACCCTTCAGAAGGGAGAAAGAAAATTCCCTTAATGAAATCACCAGGTTTGCTGCACGGACATCATTAGCAAAAACAGATTTCTGGCTATGTTAGACAAATTTGCTCTTTCTAGCAGGATCCCCTACAGTATTGCTTCGGTGATTGCAATGGAGTGGGGGTTTTGGTTTTGATTTTTAATATCAAAGTAAAAGAACCTTAGATTTTTTAAATTAAATTTACAATTCAGTGTTGTAGTTGAAGCGAACAGGAAGTCTTGTGGGAAGGGGATAATGGCTTCGTGCTTCCCTGTGGAATGTCGGCATGCACGATGCATAAAGGCTGCTACTCTACTCACGTCTCTTGGAGATTCATTTCTCCAGAACAAGCTTTCAGGCTTTTTTTCCCCTGGACGTATGTGTACTTCCCAGCCATCAGGGTCACAGTCTCTGCTTATAAAGTCCTTAACAGGAAAAAAAGGTTCAAGAGAGAGGAATTATATAGCTGGATACCTGTAATTAAACTGAGCTGTGACACCAGTAATCATACTGCATGAAACAAGAGCTGAAACAATAAACGTGGCAAGAAAAGCATGGCTCAGGGATGGGGTGGGATTTAGAACTTCTCCCCTCCCCACATCCCTGGGTGAAACACGCCTCAAGTCAGAAACAGCTAACAGTTATTTTTATCTCAGGATTATTCCATGGGTCTTTGGAAGTAAATACTTCGCCCAAATCTCACTGCAGTCAGTAAGAGCTTTTCCATTTACTTTATGTGTCTTTGAATGAAACGACTGGTAGTCGGATTCACACGGAGCTCATCTATCCCATGCCAATGATCTCATTTACTGGCAGTTTAAGCAGAAAGGTTACAAAGGCTGCCCCTCTTACCTGCAGAATTGCTTGTACAACACAGGTCACAGGTATTAAAAAACTTAATAGCTGGGCCATTTTCATGCTTGTTCCATGAATACATGCCAGAGACTATGGACCGTCTCCAAATGAAGCTACAGCCCAGCCCCGTGTTCAGCAAACACTCGTCAGTATTCGCATACTCTGCCCTTCGCAGAGCTGCAGTCCAAGCAGTTGGGGCCTGTAATGGTGAAGGAAACACGTTCTTACCTGGGAATCCTGACGGTTGGATCTCTTTGATTTTGAGACCTCTCTACGATCCTGATCTTTAGCAACTCTAACTTTTCCCATCAATGATGTGGCACCCAGCGTAGTTTGCAAGGGCGGGAGTAACGCGGGCTCTCCCCTAAACATTGCTCAGAACACAGATACCTGAATAGCGCCATTGCAGAAGCTCCTAAGGTATTACTGAGTGCCAAACATATTTTAATAATCCAGCTCATCTCCAGTGTATGAGTAGACTTTAATGACTCACACAGAGTAGACCCACGCTGTATAAAATAATAATGTACAAATGTCTTAATGAACCAAAATTCATAAGCCCAGCACTATCAGCTCAGGGGAAAAGTGTGAGGCTGTATCTTAACTCTGAACCTAACTGCAAATTTAAAGTTGGTAAATAGTTCTTGTCTTCACGGTACAACTATTGAAGTTTAAAAAAACCCTAATAAATTAATCCCCGCATCCCAAAGTCTGTGTTTGAAATCGTGTACCGTAAGCCCAGGTGAAACAATAGGATGACTCAACACAATAATTGGAGAGGCAAACGCGTTTCCCCTAGGAACAGTATTTTAAAGGGAAGCAAAATAACCCCATGTAGCCAAATGCAAAATTATTTTTCCAAGCCAGTGGTTTGGCAGTCTGACTCCCCCAGTGGCATGCAGTTGTTGTTCTCCAAAACAACCGGTATGCGCTTTTTTCTGCTTCTAATCCCCTCTGCTAGAGGAGGAGATAAGTTCTTCACGCGAGAAGAAACAGTAGTCTTGCAGTATTATTAGAGTTATCTGCACCTTGCCTTGGCATAGTCATTCCTACTTCACAATGAAGTAGAAGTACTTTTACCATATTTTATTCATTTTGCTCAGAAGCTTTCTGACATTTTTGTTGTCTGCATAAAAGAAAGATGAAACAGTGTGAAAAAAGCAATCACGAACCACGTCTCTTATGCACCTATTCCCATCCTTCAGAACATGCTAATGCTTCCATACGGTGAACCAGGTATTAACTGTGAAAAAAAATTCCTGAGTCTTGCGGAGAACAAACTCACAAACTGGCTATTATCAACAGCAGCGCTACAGAAATCAAGCTAATCACGTTATTTTTTTGACAAGGTCGTTTTTAATTGACGTTGTTTAAGCTTAGATCCCCAGAAGTAAAGCACTTTCTCAAAGGGGCTAAGGATATTATTTAATAACCATTTATAATATGGTTACTTACTCCTTTTCAGTTTACTTATCTTCATTTTTTTTGCTGCGCTGCTTTCCTCTTCATCCTGTTGTGGGACTTTCTGGCAGATGAGTTAGAGCCAGGCGGGCGGCACCTCTGCAGCAGCAGCCTGGTGCACAGAGCATCAGCCGGCCGGCCGGAGTTCCGCACCCCGGCGTCTGTGCAGCCAGAGTCGGGGGAGAAGCCTGCAAAACCTAACGTTCCCTCCAACGGCTCTGCAGCCACTGCCGGGGTGCTGGCGAGGAAGCAACGCTGGCGTTTGTCCAGTGAGGTTCTTCTTTGTCCAGAAGACTTGGAAGGGAAGAAGAAAGAGGTCAGGGGACAGGGCTAGTCGCAGTTCCCTGCCCCTTCCACTCACGCGTAAGGCAATGGTTACGCTGCCTTGTCCCCCTCTCTCTGCTCGAGAGTAAATTGTATCTCAAAAGTAAATAAAACGGTTGAGAGACCCCTGCATGAGTACTCACCTCCTGAATTGGTAAGACAGAAAGACCTAGTCATTAAAAAATCATTTTTTACATATTTCGTCCTGAGAGTCCATTTCTGCAACCTGTCACTCCCATCTGTTAGTCTGGGGGTTTGGGTGAACAAATCAGCTGTGCAAATTTCGTCATCTTACAAAACAGGCAGGAAAGGCCCCAAACTTTCAGTGTCCTCCATGCAGCTACAGGTGTCCCCTCCTGTGTGTGCCTGCTGTGGCTTTTCCTATGCTCTCCTATGCTTTTAGGGGCTGCACACTGCTGCATGTCGCTGGATTTCTCCACTGCAGTTGTTAAGTCATTCAGGTATAAATCAAACTGCATCCACGTTAATTGCTGGCTTGTTTCTGTAGGTGCCTTCTCCAAAGGCAAAGGAAATAAATGGAAAGCTTCTTACCAATGCTGAAAGGCTCTGGGCCAGGGCTTGAAACATGCTCATCAATGCAGCCGCTTCATTTTGGCAAAGATATATCAAGAACTTAAAGTACTCCTATATACTTTACTATTAAAATGAGCTTGTTACTTCAGTCGCACTAGGCCACCTGACCCCAGAATGAAGCTCTGCTCTTAGTGGAATAAAGATAAACCCAAGTGTTTTCAGTCCTGCTGCTGAAGCAGAGGTTTGTATCTCCTGGAAGCAAGCGGGAGATGGCTGGCTGAGCCCGCGGGCAGCTGGATTGAGTTGTTGTGCCGCAGCAGCCGGTTCCTCCTGGTGTCAGTCTGTGCGACTTCTGTCCCTCCTCTCCAGCAGCAGCTACTTCTAGGTGAAAGAACTGGATAAGCTAAATTTCATCTGGATGACAGAATAAACCTGAATCATTTCTGGGTCCAAACATCAAAGGGTCAAGTTGCTAAAGTCCTCCCCCAGCCCTGAGAGCTGCGGCAGCTAATTGCTTCCGTGGAGCCGAAGAAAATTCCCTCCGTCTTTGCTGTACTCAGCTACAGAAAATTGCTGCTCATCCAGCTGCAAATCTCTGACAGGCAGTCAGACAGCACCTCGGGGACAGAAGGTTTTAAAGCAAAGCATAGCCATGTATCAGTGGCGTGCTCATGAGAAAATTCACAATGTGCTGAAACTCCGGGTCTCCTAGTAGCATCACGTAGTCCAGATAACGTAAAAGCCCCAAATAAAAGGTGCCCCCGGGGTATGAAAAAATTGCTTTGGAGGAAGAGATTAAAATATTCCTGGATACAAACCTACTGGAGTCCAGCAAACAACACCAAATTCAGAGGGCAGTCATGGGTGGGCCGCAAATGCACGTCGGCCCAAGAGGGTTTGTGATCCACGAGGTCAAATGCAGCAGGTACATTTTGAATAGAAAAGGAGATAAAACACAAAGGCAAGTTCAAACCATATTTGAATTCAAACACAGAAGGACCCAACAGCTGCTGAATTTCAACAGGATTTATGTGACGGCAGCCTTTAGACCCCGTTGAAAGCCTCATGAATAACTGCCCCCCCAAAGCGTGCTCAGGCCCGAGTAACCTGCTTAAGTAAATACCTGTAGGTCAGGGCTGCGCAGCTCTGTCCGGCACGCGCCTGTCCAGGGCAGAAGATTTCAGAACACGACTGCAGTGTGCAGCTACAGAAGTGTTCTCATTAGAAGCAGCACAACGCTATCATATGGACGTTGTCTTTGAATCTTTCCAAGATGATTCTCTTCCCTATTCCTTGCAGGAATACCTGGTAGGGGTCTGGCATGCTTGTTTTGAGAGCCTGTTCGTAGAAGGTTGATAGAAGACTGAGAAGAGTTAAGATTAAAAATTACAGAACAAAACCAACCAAGTCTCATGATTCTCTACCCCTTGAATCTGAAAGCGCGGTTGATGTTTTTGATCTCACAGGATCTTTGGGAAGAAGATGGGTTCTGCCATTCACTGCAACGGCAGCAGGATGTCTCCCAAGCCTTTAGCATCTCTTTGTAGCCATGCATGTTATTGCTGCAATGCAAGCATCTGTTGTAAACCCTGATCTTTGCATAAAAGCTTCCTGGAAGGCTTTCCTTCAATACATGTTTCATCTAAATCTGGAAACACGTTTGACAGGAATTCACAGGAAGACATTTTAAACCATTTGAAGATGCTGGGCCTGACTAATTTATTCCCAGGAAGAGCGTCAGGCTGAGGTTTCCTCCCCTTCATGAGTACCACAGAAATTCACACAGAATTAAACGCAAGCTCCGATATACGGCACAATTTGAATAGCTCTGCCAAGAACAGTGTTGTGTATGCTTTCTATGAAACTAGAAGTAATTTTAAGGATAATTTTGTGACAGCCATTTAGTGACCACTAAGATTTTAGCAGAATTAAGGGAAGTTTGATCCTTTATGGGATACCACTAGGAATTTGGATAAGTCAATATTTTGCTACTGCAGTGGTCCTCCCTCTGCCTTAAGCCTTACATTCCCGGGCTGCTGCTGGAGTGATTTGCAGGAACAAGCGTGGAAATGCCTCCCTCGAGAGCCACCTAGCAGAATCCCCTGAAGCAGAATGAGGCGCCTCAGCATGGACAACACAAAGGCAGAGAACGCGCTGCTCTCCAAATCAGCGCTCTGTGAAGATTCACAATCTGTAAGATGTAAGAGGACACAAGGAAGATTGCTTTTATATTGCCTTAAAACCATCGGTAGCAAAGGCAATGCAACCGAAGCAGCACTTGCCCTCAGCAAATTCTGTGAATGGCCTCTAGCATTTTAAAAACAAGACGGTGAAGGAAAATGTCCAGAAAAGCAAAATTTGTCTGGTTTACTGTCTGTGGGGATATAGCATCACTGCTTGAGGTATTAACAGCAATCTGAAAAATTCTCGAGGGTGATCCAGTTGGTATCATTGCAAGTGATACCCTGCCAGCCCCAGTGAGCCGTCCTGCCCATTGGCATGGTGAGGGCAGCTTTGGGGGGCAGAGGGGGTCACGCTCGTTCCCGTGGGACAGGCTCTTAGCCCCAGCAGTCGGGTGCCACTGCATTCGTACATCGTGCTTCAGCCGTGAGCTGCGCAGGGAGGATGGGGGCTCTCGTGTGCGTTTGACCTTCCACTTCCGTGAATCACCAGAAATAAAAGCAGATTTAAACAGAAGCGCTTTGCAGCTCTGACAAAGTTTGCCAGCCTATTCTTTTGTTCATTATTTCCATTTTCTGCCGTTTGCTTACATATTCGTATTCTATCTTGCTCTTCACCATCAAGCTTCCTTTCTCCCCACTCCCCTTCCTAGACAACTCTCTCCCTCTTAGCCTGTATCTTCTTTCACACA